>CBVK0100496483.1:0-13028 GCA_900067695.1 Picea abies | reverse complement strand
CTCCTCCTTGATCTCTTCCTCCCACTTATTCACTGCTTCCTTCCCTTTCTGTGAGACCATCTTTTGGAATGTGTTTGCTACATCTCTCACAACCTGCTTGATTATCATCAAACTCCTCGATATTTTTGGGATCTCCTTTCCCTGGGGAATTTTCTTTCTCTGGGTATGTTTCATGTGCGCCATGCCCCTATTCATACCTGAATCTCTACTATGAACTTTCTCCTGATACCTCACTCTGCGTCTCCCCTTAACCGACCTGAGCTTGAGACTATACCTTTAACCACTAGCTAAACCCTTCTAATTGTAGCCATGTCTGCAACTCTTCTTCTTATAATGATCTCTCTTCTAAGTACCTGTACCTGTACCTCCTGTTATCACTCCAGGAGTCTTTCCTTGACTATAAAGGGAATGAGCCTGGTAACTTAAATAGATCAATAATGTATGGGAAATAGGATCAAGTCGGATGACTTGATATACTCACAATCACTCAAAAAACATATAATACACTTGAAGATGAAAGACTTTCAACTATGTTGCTTAGAAGGTTTATCAAAGTATGGAAATAAGAATAATGGCTTATTATATCAATAGAATCACATACACAAGACTGTACATGTGAATGACTAATTACAATAGGCAGAAAATGTTCATAAGTTAAGTCTATCAACAAAGAGATGAGGTGACAATCATCTGTCATTAGAAAGACCAATGTATACAAGCTTAATATATCGATGAAGAGATAAGATGACAGTTATTTGTCATCAGAGATACATGAAACACTGCATACAAATTACTCTTAAACATAGAAAAGATGTAAAATAGAAAACTGAACAACACACAGTGAAAGAAACTTCTGTGTTAAGATGATTCCATAAATGTATGAAATGAAAAATGGCTACAAGTTCCCAAAGTTGAACCACATTTCTTGGAATTCCCCCTCCCCCTTCCCCCTCCATTACATTGTAATCCAATGGACTTAAATAGCCTTTTACAACCTAAATGAGATCCTATAAAAGTGGATCCAATGAACACTTGTCAAATCCAAATTAATTACAAATGAGATTCTATTAGAAGGATAAGTAATCTTCATTAATTCCAAGTCTGCTATAAAATGAGATCCTCTAAAAGTGGATCCAATGAACACTTGTCAAATCCAAATTAATTACAAATGAGATTCTATTAGAAGGATAAGTAATCTTCATTAATTCTAAGTCGCTATAAGAGCTTCTCGAGGATGAAATCATTGTTTAAAATGTTCAACCTGCCACATAATTCATGAGTTATCATATTAGAATCCAGAAGAATTTGACTTGATCTAAAATTCTGCCACCTGCTGATGAGTCACCTGCTTTAGAGTTTGATCAAATCTGCTCATAACCGAATGAGAGTTCAAATTTAACTTTAAAACTTTCCTCACAATCTACAAAACACTTTTATCTTTTGTATTTTAGAATTGGTATGGACCTGGAAATCTCCTTGAGAGATCTGGCTACAAGAAAATATGATCTGGGTGAATAGACTAGCATTTTGTATGTGTCTGTGCTTTCAGCGGCTTATATGCATGAAACATTTTGACTTTTGGCAGCTAATAGTTTCTTTTCGAACTCAGTTAAGCACCGAAACTGTAGGTCTTTGAAACATTCTCTGCCTCCAAAACTAAAGCAAACTCCTGTTCATTAGTGATCTTCTTTGGAGGAAGAAGGTGAATCTGTTTCCTTTATAAAAATAGAAAGATTTCTCTTTGTGCGCTAAGTAGTTTCATTATGATAATGTGGGTGCTCTAACTTCAATTGTCAAAATGTTTTCTAGGCGTTTAGTCTGTGATTTTGTCATCATGCCAAGTCATATATGTGCATCAAGAGCTTCCTGGATCCAATTTATTTCTTGTGAATTTCCATTCCTACCTTTGACTATTCTCTTGGCATCAACGTAGCATCTCAAACTTTATAATTTTCACTACAACCTTGTCACTTGTCGGTACATCTCCTCATTTTCTGAACGCACCAAATGCACCAATCGAATTGCTGACAACACAAAGTTTTCAGCATCTAATTGCAATGGCAATGGTGCACCAATTCCTGAGACTTTTCATTTGAGTGAGGCTTTCACATTCAATCCTTTCCAATCACTGATCAACACCGCTAGAGGTTCTGAATCTGTTCCTATTCAATTTCTACAAACAATGGATATCAAAATTGGCTTCTTTGGCATCGGGATGCATAGGATCTTTGATGCTGACAATGTGAATACAACGAGTGAGAGAACCCACGGTTGTTTTGGCTAGATCTGGCACTTTGATAAAGAACCTCCAAATAGCACCTGCCTGCAAATTCTTGATAAAAATCGACACCTGCATGATCTGGGCACCTGGAATCTCAACATATGGTGCGCCATCTTAGTAGGGTTTCAGGCATTTTGAACTCCTCTACCTACAAATCGGACACTTGGAATTGATACCTCACCACTTGCAAATGAAGCCTGAGCTACCTTCATTCTTTGAGCATCTGCGCAATACACCTGAAAATCTCTTGTACACTTGGCAGCCTGCGGATTTGGTGTCAACGAGATCTGACAAGAGGGCGCCATCCCATGGGCTCCTCCTTCATATGCCTTGGACTTAGCCCTTAGGCGTTCTGTGCTGGGCTATGCGTTGCTTGGTGAAAATAATTGCTTGTTGCCTGCATGTTGTTTGGTGAAAGATGATTTGGTGCTTGCGTGATGTTGACTTAGACTTGACATGTGGACATAATGTTTAGAATGGTCTAGGAATAGAACACCTAAGCTTACACATCGTTCTTTTGGGTAAAGGCAAAATAATCAAACAAAAACTTTATATTTTTTTTGTTTAAAAATATAAGAACCTATAAGGTGAAGGTTTTAGGAAAACTCAATAAAAGGTTATTTCTTGGTTCAAACCCTGTCCAGAGATCAACAATCATAGGGTTTATGGGCATGAAACTAATAATAAGAGTTTATTGAGACTCAATGAAGAACGGTAAAAGCTAAACTATGACATAGGGTAAGCTATGACATAGGGTTTATGGGTAGGAAACTAATAATAAGAGTTTATTCAGACTCAATGAAGAACTTTCAAAGCTAAGCTATGACATAGGCAATTAATCTAAGGACTTTGAAAAATCTAACAAAGAATGATGAAGGTGATTCAAAATATAAAAGAGACATTTTGAGTGCTAACACCTCCTACTAATTTTAGTCGGAGGTGGTGAGCTCAACCCTCCTTATTATCAGGTAAGACATATGGGGACATTATGGTACGATCGCTTCCCCGGTCCGTGCTTCTATCTCTGTTATCTTTGTATACAGATGCTCTGGGTCCCGTACTTATCTTGGGGGTCGGTGACCCTCCCTTAATTACCACCATCTCCAAACCACTTATCTTGTCATAAATTTCTGGCTTGTTTCTTGACCTCTCTCCCGCACTATCTTCTTTATCCTTTCTGTTGGTTTGTACTTCCATCAGTCTACCCACTTGCTTCCTCTCTTGTTCCCACATGATAACTAGGGGCTAGGTGTTGTGACCATCATATGCCTCCTGGTTCCAATGCTGGGTTGAAGAGCCCCATGTCACCCTGGATGTGACCATCGTCCCTGAAGCTTCCACCATGATCTCATTCCTCCAAGTGGATGCAGCCAGATTTGAGTTGACCCCTTGGGATTCTGGACCGAACCTCTTCCAATACATATCCCTCACCGTTCACTCCTTCATTTGCTAGCTTATCCTTCAGTGCATTAGCCGACCTGTGAATCCATCTAAACTCTATTGTGTTCAAGGTTTGCAAGTGCTTCCTGATTCTTTGAAGGGAGTACGTTAGACGCCAATTCCTCAACATCTTTTCGACATTGGTTCCATACTGAAGTTTTTTCGTTGTGTTGATGACTAGTGTCAAATATCCCTCCACAATAAAATTCACCATACCCTCTCTACATAGAATTTTCAGGCCTGGTTCTAGAGCTCCAAACTCCGCCGCATTATTTGTAGAGTTACCTATGCTCCCAACATACAAGTGTATGATGATCCCTCCACTATCTCTTATTACCCTGCCAATCTATGATTTCCCTTTGACACCCCATCAAAATTCAACTTGATGAAACCTATCGGAGAAGGAACCCAAGTATTGACTCCTACCTATATCTATGGATCTTGGGCCATAGGTATGTTAAGGATCCATTCTTTCAAATGAAACATTTCCAAAATTCTTAGATCTTGGCATGAGTTCTGGTTTTTGGAATTGTTAAGGTTAAAGCTCTGGACTGTCTCTCTTATTTGGGTTATAATAATATCCTTTGTCCTATAGGTCGGTTGGATTTCATTCCTAAAAATTCTCTTGTTTCTTTCTTTCCAAATCACCCATATTACCATACCCGGTGTTAAACCCAAACATAGGTTAAACACCTCATTATCGCTATACCTTATCTTCCAATTCTTAATTGTGGCTCTGATATCACCCCTTACCCTATTTGAATTATGATAAATTATAGCCACCCAATCCCATATCTCGACTATATAGTTGCACTCATATAGGAGGTGATCAATCGTTTCTTCCTGGATTTCACACAGATGATATCTTGAGGGTCCATTAAATCCTCTTTTTGTTAGGTTCTCCCATGTTAGTATCTTATTGTGTAAGATAAATCATTTAAACACTTTAATCTTGGTTCATTGAGGGCAATTCCAAAGCCTCTCCCAGTGGGGTTCTGGATTTTCTTGGTCATGTCCTACTATATAGTGTCAGGATTATTTTAGATTGAATTTCCCTCCAGTTTCCCTTCCCCATATTAATTGATCCTCCTCTTCAAAGACCCAAATTTTCCTCTTTCCCAATTCCTCCTCAATCTCTATTACCATCGAGGCTCCCTGAGCTCTATTTTTTGGTTGTATGTTTTCCCAAATTCTCCATCTAACGTTCTCCTCCCTCTATTTCCAATATTGATATACTTTCATTTTCCCTTGCCCAATCATCTCTTGCTTGATAACCTCTATTTCCTAGTTTTCCATTCTGGATTCCTATTGTCAAGCATCTTCTCAGAATCTTGTTGTTCTCCCATTGCTAATTTCCCAAAAATGTGACCCTGTATCCATTTTTTATTTCTCCAGGCAAGATTCCAGATGGTTGAACTGTCCCCTATACCTGTGAACCTTATCATCTCCTAGGGGTTGACACATGGGGCATATTTTTCTTTCCACAGCTTAACCCATGGCACCAAGTTGTATTTTACCCATCTTCGCCACATTTTTTCCTCGTAGGCATCATTTGTTACTTGAGGGTCTTGTAGCCCCAGGCCCCCTTTTTACTTTGGTCTACACAATTTGTCCCAAGCCACCAAAGCCCATTTATTTTTATCCTCAGCTCCTCTCCAAAGGAATTCTCTTTGGATTGCTCTGATTTTTTGTAAGATGCCTTTTAGGGCTATAAAAACCGACATAAGATAGGCAAGGATTGCTTGTAGGATTTCTTTTGTTAGGATTAACAAACCTTCTAGGTTAAGAGTTCTGTAAGTCCAATTTTTAACCTTCTCTTGCAACTTGTTGATAATACCTTCCCACGTTGTATTCCTACAAGCCTTTTTCGCCAAGGGCACTGCCAAATACTTCGTTGGGAGTGTTTTCCTCTCAAACCCCAAAATGTTCACCAAGTTCCTTTAGACTGCAAGATTTGTGTTGAAAAAGTAGGTCATAGATTTAGAGTGGTTTATTTCATCCCTAGAGGCTTNNNNCGTGGGAATTCCATGGAGCATGGTATCGTCCACAAATTGTTGGTGTGTTGAGGTTGGGCAGTCTTCAAACAATTTTAGGCCTTTGATTTCTCCTTCAGCCGTTGTTATCCTAATGCTTCTTCTTATCCCTTCCATCATTAAAATAAATAGGAAAGGGGATAAAGGGCTCCCTTGTCTTATACCCCTAGAGGGGTAGAACAGTTTGGATGGTGCTTCATTTACTAGTAGCGAGAAACTAGTTGTAGAAACTAAGTTGATTACCCATTTAATCCAATGTTGATCAAACCCAAAGGATTCCATCGTTTTCGCCATATAGTGCCAGCTTATTTTTTCATATGCTTTGGACAACTCTAACTGGATTAACATCCCCGCTTTCTTTTTACTTTTCAGGGTGTTTATTATTTCATGGGCTTGTATGATGTTATCCAGTAGCTGCCTCCCCTCTAAAAAACCTGCCTTTTCCTTTGATATCAGAGTGGGGAGTAGGGGTTTCAATCTAGTTTCTATTACTTTCAAAATTATCTTACACACCACATTGCATAGGGCTATCAGTCTATAACAATCAGGAGTTCTGGCTTCATTTTCTTTTGGGATCGGAGTGATCATCATGGCATTCAGGGATTTCAGGATTGTGGTTGAGCATCTATAGTCCTCCACTATACCATAAATATCATGCTTAACCACATTCTAATAGGATTTTAAAAAGTCCACTGTGAAACCATCTGGGCCTAGGGCCTTTCCATTTGGCATCTCATGGATCACTTGGTTGACTTCTTCCTTTGATATGGGTTTTCAAAAATTGACATTGTGCTCCTCCATTACCAACTTAGGGAAATGCCTTACAATCCTCTAGATTTCTTCAGTCCGATCCAGGTTGGGTTCTTTGGATATCTCCTGGAAATGTTTGACCAGATTGTTTTCAATGTCCTGGTGGGACTCTCTCTCTCTCCCATCCTGATCCCGTATCTTCAAAATTTTTTTATGAGATCTTTTAGCTATAGTTAATCTGTGGAAGAAACTAGTATTTATATCCCCTTCCTTAAGCCACTGAACTCTGGCCTTATGTCTCCATAGGGTCTCTTCTTGCGTACATTTGGCTTCCCAATCCTGGAGTAATTGGTTATCCTCTTTTTTCCTTTCCTCAGTGTATCCTTCTTGAATGCACTGCTCCTAAAACCTTTCCATTATTTCCTCTATCAAATTTTTAGCCTGCTCTATGTTCCCAAAAGCTTCTCTGTTCCACTTCTTGAGTTTCTCCTTTATGTGCTTGAGTTTTTTATGAAGTATAAAAAATTTTGTCCCTTGTTCCTAGGTTTCCTCTTTCCACCAAGCTTTGATGTTCTCCTTGAATTTTGGGTGGTTAATCCATAACTTCTCGAATCCAAAAGGCCTATTCTTTGGTGTTACCTGAAAATTTGCCTCCAGTCGCACCGACCAGTGGTCCGAGCCCCCCTAGGGAAGGATGTTGCCTTCTAGAGCTAAAACTTTCAAGATTATAGATTCTGAGACTAGAAATTTGTCTAGCCTCGTAGCCACCTGGTGGTGTATATTTCTTTTATTGTTCCAGGTAAATTGTCCATTACTAGTCCTAATGTCCACTAGTTCGGTTCTTTCAATGAAAGTTGTGAAATATTTTGCATCTCTGTCCAATCTTCTATTGCCCCCTTTTTTCTCTCAGCCAGGGTGGATATAATGTTGAATTCCCCTACTATAATCAAATGAAGGTCACTATTCTTCTCCCTTAGGTTTTCTAAGTCTAGGATAATTCTTCTTTTATCTTCCAACATCTAGGGTCCATATACATTGGTGCATATGACCTCCTCTGTGTTCCCTATCACTTGCATTTTTACAGATAATGAGTGCCTAGTGGATTCTACTGAGAGTAGATTCACTGATTGTGGATTCCATAGGGTGAGAATGCCTCCCGTAGCATTTTGACTATATATAGTAAGAAAATTGTACATATATCTCCATTGTAATACATATATGGATTCCATTCTGTCCATATTGCATTTGGTCTCTTGAATGAAGCATATATCTGGTTGTTCCATCTTCATTCTATCTTTTTGGTTTCTTTGTTTTCTAGGGATGTTCAGGCCCCTTATGTTCCAAGTTATAACCTTCATTTTAAACATGTGGGGGGGAGTTAGGAATATTGTTTTTGATCTTACTTGAGTTTATCAGAAGCGCTCCTAACTCCTGTAGGGCTACATTGTTTGATTTTCTCCCTTTCTTCCATCTTTCCTACTTTGCTAAGTGTTGTGGCTGATTATCTCCTGTTTTGATGCCCATGTTTGTTATTTATCCATGCATGTGTTTGGTTCCTCTTGTTTTCACTTCCTCCCTCAAAAGGATGAGGTATTTGATGCAATCCAATTGATCCGTTGGTATATTGTCGACTCCTTTCTTTTTCAATTGTTCCAGTATATTCGGGAGGTCTATACCTTCCCTTTCCATGATATCTCTTAGGTATAGGTATTTTGTTCCAACCTTGCTCGGTGTCATTTCTGAATCACCATGTACCTCTTGCATTGGGGTATTTGTGTCTCTATCTCCTTCTTCAGATTTTCCCTTGTTGTTCCCATGATTTCCTTTAGGGTTTTGATTCTTTGTGGTCTTATTTTCTTCCTATTCATTTGTCTCCCTTTCCTTTCTCCTTTTATGTTCCTCCTCTTCCCCATGTTTTGGATTTCCCCATCCTTCAAATATATTCCTCGATTCTGGGTTGCTCATTGTGGGGGGTTTTCCTTGTCCCTTATTTCCTCTGCCTTTATGGTTTGGCCTAAAAAAACCGTACTCATCATGGTGTTGTTTTGAGTTTTACTGCTCCTATTTTTTGTTTAGCGAGAATTCTCTTAGTAGGTGCCCTTGTTCATGATACCTTATGCATCTAAATGAGATATGTTTGTAGTCTATGATTTGGATCCATTCCTCATCCCTAAAATCCAGACTTATTGCCTCCGCTAGTGCCCCCGAGAAATCCATTTCTATACAAATTCTCGCGTAGGGTGTATACTTCCCTTTTAATGTTGCATCAGACACCTTGACATATTTCCCTAGCTTGTTCCCTATGGATTTGAAGGTGGACGACTACCAGTAATCTGGTGGGAGGGAGCATAGCCTAAGCTAGATTGGGACACATTTAAAGGTCTCCTCTTCTAGGGAGAATTTTTCCTTCTAAGGTCACATGTACAATCCTGTTGATGCATGGAAATAAGGTCCCCCCTCAAAGATCTTATCTCTGTCTTCTAAATTCATGAAGATTGCTGGAAAAAAACGTTTTGATCCCAAGTGGAGTTCTACTTCTCCACTCATCTTCCATGGATACTTTATCCAGCTACGTAGGGTCTTTTCTGTAGGCCACAGACCCATAAACTTGTAGATCAAGGCGTGTGTCTTCATCTGGTCTCTAAAGAGTTGGGTCTAGGGATCTTATAGAATAACCTTTTGGATTAATGTTGTTTTTGGTTTGCATGGGTTGTTCTCTTCTCCCCCAATTGGGTTTTTTGATTATGATGTACTACTTCGGGCCTCCTTGGTCTCCTCCCCCACTCATTCTTTTTTTCCATGGTTTTCCTCATTATGTTTCTCTAGCCCCAACCCCGAGGTCCCTATCAGAGGGTGCTTAAACCCTATGCTTCATGGAATTTTCCCTCTATCCACCACAACTTGCTTGTAGGAGGGAGTCTCTCTCCCTCCCTCTTTGGCTACCATTCTTCTTGCTGCTGGACCTACAACCCTAGAACCAGCCCCTAGAATCTTCACATACGAAATTTATGTTCATCACACAACCTATTTTTATTTAAATGTCATATCACTGCAATGCGATGAACATAGCCCCATCATCACAATATCCCTATCATCATCAATATGTGACAAAAAATATCTTGTCGTCGTAGTGTATTGAATATAACTTTGTCGTTGCAATGTGATGCAAATATCCAATCATCATAATGTGATGCTATCAATGTGAAGAACATATCCTTGTTGTCACTAGAACATAGCCTCATCATCACAATGTGATGAACATAGCCTCCTTATCCCAATGTGATGCAAATATCCAATCATCGTAATGTGACAAACAATGTCTTGTTGTCGCAATGTGGTGCACATAGTTTTGTCGTTGCAATGTGATGCAAGTATCCGGTTGTCATAATGTGATGCAAAAATCATATCCTCGCAATGTCATGAACATAGCCCTGCCATTGCACTATGACGAGTATAGCCATATTGTCACAATGTGACAAACATTGCCCTGCCATTGCACTATGACGAGCATAACCATATTGTCACAATGTGACAAACACAACCCTCCCATTGCACTATCACGAACATAACCATATTGTCACAATGTGACGAAAATAACCTTATACGATGAACATGCAATGTCACGAACATAACCATATTGTGGCAATGTGACGAACATAACTATGGTTGACCTTGTTTTACCTTGGTTTTCCATGAACATGGTTGATTATGGTTGACCATGGTTGACAATGGTTAACCATGTTTGACATATGTTTTCCACAAATTACCATGGTTGGCCATAAAACCATTTATGTTCATCACATAACGAATTTTTACTTAAATGTCCTATTGTGGCAATGCAACGAACATAGCCTTGTCATCCCAATACCAATGTCATCATCAATATGTGACAAATAATATCTTTTTGTCACAATGTGATGAACATAGCTTTGTCGCAACAATGTGATGCAAATATTCAGTTGCCATAATGTGATGCAAATATCACATCCTGGCAATGTGACGAACATAGCCTTGCCATTTTACTATGACGAACATAACCGTATTGTCACAATGTGATGAACATAACCTATATAATGAACACACAATGTCATGAACATAACTATGGTTGACCTTGATTTACCTTGGTTGACCATGACCATGGTTGATTGTGGTTGACCATGGTTGACAATGGTTAACCATGTTTGACAATTGTTTTCCATAATGACTATGGTTGGCCATAACCATATTCTCGTGATGTGATGAACATAACCATACTGTCACAATGTGACAAAGATGGCCTTGTCATTGCAATGTGATGAACATAACGATATTGTCACAATGTGACAAACATAGCTTCATCATCACAATGTGATGAACATATTATCATTGTTGCAATGTGACACAAATATCCTATCATCATAATGTGACAAACAATGTCCTTTCATTGCAATGTGATGAGCATATCCCTATCGTCGTAATGTGATGAACATATGACATTTATGTTCATCACATAACCATATGACATATGATGAACATATGAAATTTATGTTCATCACGTAGCCACTTTTTACTTATATGTCTCGTCGTTGAAATGTGATGAACATATCCTCATTGTCACAATATCCTCGTCGTCGTCAATACATGACAAACAATATCCTATCATTGCAATGTTATCAACATAGCCCTATCGTTGCAATGCAACACAAATATTTGCATGATATAATGTGGCACAAATATCCTATCATCACAATGTGAAAAACTTAACCCCTCCATCGTAATGTGACAAAAATAACATTATTGTCGCAAGGTGATGACAATAACCATATTGTCACAATGTGACGAATATAGCCTCGTTGTGGTAATGTCATGAACATAGCATTGTCGTCGTAATGTGTTGCAAATATCCTATCATCATAATGTGACAAACAATTCCAAATGTCGTTATTTGAATGTCATCTATAGTCTTGGTCAACCAAGGTCAACCATAATCAACCACAATCAATCATAGTCATGGTCAACCAAGGTCAACCATAATGAAGGTCTATGAAAGCTAACCACGATGAAGGTCCATGGAAGTTAACCATGGTCATGGTCAACCATAATTAACTATTATCATGGTAATACAAGGTCAACCACAATTAACCATAGTCATGCATTATTCATGTATTACTATACTACCGTATTTATTAAGATATTAATACTTTAATCATATATTTTTTAATGTATTATTTATTGATATTTATTACTATATGAATAATGTTTGATTGTATTAATATTTTAATTTACTTATCTAAACAAGTATTATTAATGTTTTTTTACTTTATAGATATAATACTAATACTTTCTACTTTATTAATGTATAGATATTTTATTAATATATTAATTAAGAATACATTAAGAATATACTTTATTGATGTATGAATAATGTGTTACTGTATTAATACTTAAATTTAATAATTTTATATTTTAATATATTTATTCTATAATGTATTATAAATGTAATTTTACTTTTATTTATTATTATTATTATTATTATTTTTAAGATTTATTAATAGTTTATTAATACATAGATTCTTTATAGATGTAATAATTAATAATACTTTAATATTTTAATAATTTATTCATACTTTATAGATGTATTAATTAAAGTATTAACAAATACTTATATTTTAATGACTAATATATAAATATGTTTTTAATAATTAAGCAACACATTGCATTCTATAATGTTTTAATACTTTAATTTATAAATAACATTAATGTTTAAATTATTTAATACTTAAACCCATTAATGTATTTATTATTTTATATATTTATTTATATATGATTAATGCATTATTTAAATAATACATTAATCTATTATAATAATATAAGTACAATAATCTATTTATTCTAAGAAATGAAACGAAGATTTTTTGCGAGGCGAGGATATGAGGTTTGTCCAGTGATTTGAACTTGTGACCTCTTAAGAAGAAACACATGTTCTTAACCATTAGACCCACACTTATTACATATACTACTTTATTATTATTATTATTTACTTTATTATAAATACATTAATGTGTATATGCTATAATGTATTATAAATGTTTTTTTACTTTATTTACTTATGCATTATTAATACTTTATTAATGTTATTTTACTCATGTATTATTAATATTATTATTAATACTTTATTAATATTATGTATTGTTGTATTTTTATGAAATTTGATAATTTTTTAATGTATATATGTTTTGTTAAATTATTATTAATTAACTAATTCTAATCTTTTATCAATCTATTAATTTATAATATATTAATTTATCAATTAATTAATTAATTATTAGATTCCACTATTAAAATATTTATTAAATTACATGTTACAATAACACATTATATATAAATCTATTGATATTTAATTAAAGTATTAATTAATCAATATATTAATGTTTTTCTACACTTATGTAATAATACATTTATACATTATTAATGTATTATTTTAATAATGTTTTTATTTTTTTATCATCATCATCATCATCATCATCATCATCATCATCATCATC
>CBVK0100496477.1:0-10026 GCA_900067695.1 Picea abies | reverse complement strand
TCAATATTTAACATCTGATTCTGAAACACACACATAAGAAACTAAAGTCCATACTCTTTACAATGGAAGTGGTCCCACTACATTTGGAGTCTGTATGAAAAATGTATGACTGTTTTACCCGGAACACCTGTTTTTTGACTAGTTTCAGGACTGATCACAAACCCTATATTCCACAAAGTATATCTCCATAATTATAGCGAATCAAGAGCTTAAATTTTTACCAGAGGTACCTTGATATGTCTTCTCACTACCATAGCGAATACACAAATGGCTTCTCCTGTTTCAAGAATATGATTTTGAGATCATAGTTAAGCTAGGAAGAATGAACAAGGGACTCGACCACCAGTCAAGGTTGGAACATGGAGAAGAACCCACCAGTTTGGAGGATACACTACTAGATGCACAACTGCTCATCATTAGGAAGATGGATGACCACTTCACAAACATAGTTTTAATTCCTGTCAATAGGAATGGCTCCAAGTGAGTATACAATTTCCCATAAGAAACAACTAGTGGTGCACGCTGCAGACTTTTCACTGATAGTTGGTCAGCTATATAAGATGGGACTTGATGAGATAATAAGAAGATGTGTGATGGAGGAAGAGCACCCACTGATCCTCGTAGAAGCTCATGAAGGCATTGTAGGAGGACATTACGCAGGGAAAGAAATTGCACAGAAGGTTCTGTGAGATGGACTTTGGTGGCCTACTTTACACAGAGATGATAAAGAGTATACTAGAGCTTGTGATGTATGCCAGAGAGTTGGAAAAGCATCCTGAAGAGATGAAATTCCACTAGCACTGTAGATGACCCTACAAGCATTTGAAAAGTGGGCCATTGACTTCATGGGACCTATAAACCCACTAGGAAAGCACACAGGAGAAAGGTACATTATCACTGCGATAGAATACCTGACTAGATGGGCGAAAGAAAGAGTAGTCAAGGATTGTAGTGAAACTACAGCTACATGTTTTATATTTGATAACATAATAACTATGTTTGGATACCCTAAGACCCTTATGATTGATAAAGGCATTCATTTCATCAACAAGACAGTGGAAGCCCTGAATAATTTGCAGTTCACCATCAGAAGAGTACACCTTACCATCCACAAGCAAATGGAACGGTTGAAGCATTCAACAAAATCTTGGAGACAACATTGACAAATATTTGCAGTGTGAACAGGGATGACTGGGATTTAAGAGTACCAGTAGTACTCTGGGATTATAGAACCACTTGCAAGAAATTAACAATGCAGACCCATTTCAAGTTGGTTTATGGTATCAAAGATATTTTCCTGATGGAGTACTTGGTACCAAGCTTAAGAATTGTTGCATTTACATACATGGATGATACTGACGCTATTCGTGAGAGGCTTGCCCAGCTGGTTGAACTAGAATAAGACAGATTTATTGCAAGATTCCATCAACAAGTACAGAATGAAAGAGAGAAGGCCTATCATGAAAGACACATAAAGAAGAAGGCATTTAAGCAAGGTGATTTAGTACTGGTGTATGACAGTAAATTTATAAGACATCCAGGGAAGTTTAGAATGCATTGGATTGAACCATATGAGATCTCCTATGTTACAGAAGGAGGAGCAGCACAACTAAAGACATTGAAGGGAGAATGGAAAGAAGGATTAGTGAGTGGGAGTCAGCTGGAGTTGTATTATGACAACCAACCGCCTCACATCTCTCAGTTAAAGTAAGTAATAAAAGGGTCTAGGTACCAGGTGCAGTTGAAACTAGGTATCAGACACATAAAAGACAATATGCACAAGGATGGGAAGGAGGCATAAAGCAGAAAGAAAAGGCTGCACTGCACAGTCCAAAGTCAAAGTGAAATGGAAGGATCAGATATGAAGTGCCTTGGTATTATTCACAGGTGAGTGTTGGGTGCCTGTTGGCCCTTGGTTATGGAAGGAAGTGAAGATCGAGGAAGAAAAGGTCAAACGTGAATTATGCGAGAGACATAGTGACTATCACTGGGTCAAAGTAAGAAAAAGAGAAGAAAAGTCGGAGCGAATTATGGAAAAGAAAACTGTTGGATGAGGAGATCAAGGATGACATATCAACAAGGAAGATGGATTGAGGACAACTCAACAAGTAGAGAAATACACCATTGGATGCTTTGGAGCACCGCGTGATAAGGGAGGAAAGACAGGTTGGTGAAGCCCTGAAAAGGTGGGTCAGGTTGACCTAGGGTTTTGGTTAATTAGGGTTTTGACACCTAGGTTTCAACCTAAAGTTGTCAGTGAGGGATTATAATGTATAAATAGAGGTTGAGAGGACCTAGGTTGGGTCAGTACTAGTGTTGAGTATTGAGATTGATTGTTGTTGGTTGAGAGATTATTGTACTGTGAGAGAGAGGAGTGTTGAGAGTAAGAGCCTTTTGGTATTGTAATATCTTCAACTGGGTACGAAGATCAAGTCTTGTAGTTGGGTGTGCAGGAAGGTGGGAGACAGAGAGAAGAAGAGAGAAGATCTGTTGATGAAGAGTGCAGATCATAACGATAAGCTTTATCTCAATATATCATAAGCATAGTGTTGTGGATGTAGCGCTAGAGAGAGCGTGAACCACATATATCTTGTGTCGTATGTGTGATTGATTCCTAGATCTCTGTCATTGTTATACTGTTATTTGCATTATTGTGTAGATCAGATTTATAGTTGCACAGAGTAGATCTAGCTGATAAGAGGTATATGCATGTTGGAGTACTTTTGTATTAGTTCCACTTGATATTCCCCTGGTTGTAGACATCTTTTTCCTGCAACCCCCCTCTTAGCTGCTTTGGGTGAGACTACATTTTTTTCACAGGTGTTGCTGAAAGGGCCAGTAGCTAGGGCTTGTTGGTGCGATCTTGGAGTGAACCCTGGGTCTGCCCCTATTCCAACAATGGTTAAGTTATGCATCCTAGATAGTTCACTATAATGGAAATATCTCGAAGGGATATTGTTGAGTTGTTTGCTGGAAAATGATGCGAAATGAGCTATCAAGGAATTTCACAAAGGAAACTGTGGAGGACACCACTACTATAAAACCATCGTGCACAAAATCCTAAGAGTGGGTTAGTATTGGCCTACCATCTTTACAGACGTATACAAAGAAGTTTCCAGTTTCCACGAGTGTCATATTTTCGATGGAAGAAGAAAGCTACAACCCCTTCCATAAAACCGATCTCAGTTGAAGCACCTTTCATGTAGCAGGGTTTGGATTTTAAAGGGGAAATAAATCTGCCATCCTCAGTGCAACACATATGGATACTCATGGCCACATATTAATTCATGAAATGGATAGAAGAAATCCCCATGAAGTAGGCTACTGACACAGTCATCATCCAGTTTTTGGAGACAAACATCTTGTCAAGATTTGGATGCCCTATCAAGATCATAATAGATAACGTGATCGAATTCAAGTCCAAGAAGATCGAGAAGTTTTCTTCAGGATTACAATATAACCCCGGGGAATTCTAAAATGTACTACCCATAAAGAAAATGGGTTAGAAGAATCGTCGAATAAAATACTGACCAGGATCATCAAAAGACCCCTGCAAGACAACAAGAAGGCATGGCATAAAAATCTTATTTACGTGCTATGGGAGGATAGGGTTACCACCAATAAATCCATATCGATGTCTCCATTCCAGATTGTATACAACATAGATGCAATCTTCCCGACCTCACTAGGGTTTCCCATTCGAAAATTGTTGCAAGAGAAGGAAGCCGAGCCAGATGACACGCATAGGAGAATAAATCAGCTGATTCAGACACAACAAACGAGGGAGAAAATGTACAATCGATCACAACTCCACCAGGAGAGGATGAATAAAACCTTTGACAAGCACTCTAAGTAGGAGGATTTTCAGTTGGGGGATCTGGTGCTGAAATGGGATGCGAGGGTTGAAGATAAAATAAAGCACGGAAAATTCGATAATATTTGGATGGGTCCATTCAAAATTAGTGCACATTGAGGGAATAATGCTTATTTTCTAGAAGAACTAAATGGAGAGTGCGTTGGCTGGGGGACTGTAAATGACAGGTTCCTCAAACATTATCTGGTGCAATAAAATCTGTTTAAAGTCACATGTTATTGTAAATAGTCATTTTATTTTTGTCTCGAGTCAATATGTCAACATAAAATTGAATCCTGAAGTGAAGGCCCTGAGTTTATGATGAATCTATTAGAAACTGCGTCGACAGGTTTAGGTTGTGTTTCATTTTTCATGTTTCAGTGTCGAAATTCAAATAAGGCCCAATGGTCAGGAACCTGGTTTACTATTATTTTCTACCTCGCTGGGAGGATAACATCCATGTTCAAGCCAACTGTTAGCATCATCATTTTCCTTTTTTAGTTAGAGTCTCTCTTAGTCAAGTTATGGTCTGTGTGTCAAAGCATGTGAAATCAGGTACTGAACAAAAAAGGAGTCAAAGTCAGCAAGTGGTCAGTTGGCCCTTAGATTCGGAAGGGATGTCAGAGTCAAAACATGTGTAAATGGTACAAGTCTGTTCCCAAAAGGTCAGATCCTATTGGAAAGAAAGTTTTACGTGCTGAGGGTCGATGCAAGTTGTTAAATAGAAGTCACATCAGCAAGTGAAATGACCATCATTAGCTCATTATGAGGGATAAAAGAATGAAAAATCATGGCGCTCCTATCACATATGCCCTGCAATCCTTATTAGTTGTACCTTACACATCCCAAACTGTACTCGTCACGCGGATTTTCTACGAAAAATCTTCAGTGTGCTTCAAAACATCCAGTCACCATGAATTCAATGTTCCCTAACACGTTTCCACCTCTCGCCCGCTCTGTTGTAAATTATGGATGTTCATGCAGTCTGTTCACTAGTCAAGCTTATGCATTGTTTGTAGTTTTCTCTTGCAAGCCTAGGTTGATCAGGACTACTGCCTTGGGCTCGTTCCTAATCCACTGCGCGCAGGGAAAATACACTTTGCACCATGGAAACCTCCCAAAACATAAGGAAGGGCACGCAAAGTGGAATAAACGTTGGGACCTAGCCCCCAAAATTGACTTTGATCAATGAATATCCAGAGGTTAGAGCATCCTTTGAACAGTTTATGGCCTTTTGCAGAAAAATTCAAGGATTCAATATGAGACTAGCCAAGCAATTCACACTTAGTTTCAATGGATTCTGCGTAGTGATCTCGGGTGTTACTTTTAAGGTGACCGAGGACAATCTATCAACCACAACAGAGATTCCTTTGCATGGAGAAAGGTGGTTTAAAGGGATGCCTTTGGACGCACGGTGCTATGAAGAATTCATCAAGCGAGATGGTTTAGGTGGGAAAGTCGAGACAAACATTCTGAGTAAATATCTGTAGGAACCATTTCAAAAACTGCTTGGAGAAGTCGAAAAATATTTAACCTATGAAGGGAGGTTCGATAGGATACATTCGCATCACATTAGATTGTTTATGCACTTTACAAGAAGGAGACCATTAAATCTACCCTTATTCTTACATAAGAACCTTCAAGAGATGGAAAAAAATGCACAAGCATAAGTAGATCAATCAAAATGGAAAGTCTCTCATGTCTTGCTGATTAAATTGCTGGTAGTTGAGGAACTAGGACAGTTGGGAAGAAAATGGGATTCATTCTTTCTCATAGCAGACATCCCGAAGGATCCAAAAGGAGATTCCCTTATGTCTGTGGAAAGGGTAATATCACACCATGTAGAGGCGGGAGTGGAAGAGGCTGTGTAGGAAGGAAATATGTTGAAATCCATGTCCTCCCAACAACAAATACTCAGAGAAGAGACGGACCAGAGAAGAACAAGGAAGCTGGGGAAACCCAAGTCCTAAGTGAACCGTGCGCAAGGTCGGCTACCAAATAATTACTTATAAGTGATATTCGTCTGGAACCTGTTGGCAGAACAAGTTGAGAAAACTGGAGCAGGACAAGGAGGACAGATGTCGAAGACATAGATGCTCGAGAATCGTCTCAGAAGATAAAGCAAGAACAACTCTCTATCATTGAGATTTACCAGGAAAGCAGGGAACTAATATGACAATTGGCAATGAAGACCCTTGAAGTGTCGAGATCACAAGGCCATGAAGGAAATGTGATGTGTCTCAAGAGACAACTCAGGGATGCGCAAGATACAATCGTACAACTGCGTGAAACAAAGAGGAGATCAAAAGAAAGGAATGCGACGCATATCAGGGAACGTGAAGCACTGGAAGAGGAAGTACGCACAACTCTTTCCAATGTGCAAAAGAAACATGATTAACTGAGTTCATCCTCATATCCTCAAATGTGGCGTGGATCTTGACAATTTTGAAGGAGGCACCATGCTTAGGTAGTTTTTTCATTTTGGTAACAACTACGACAGTTAACAATCACTCGCCATGTAAACACCCCAACAAATGAGCACGCGACAAAAATCAAGGCCGTTACAGTGAATGGCAGGACTCTAACAGATCACTTGATCATTCAGATATCTTGTCAAAGGAAGACATCGACACATCAATCTCCCCATGACAAGACCTTGTTGATAACCTAATCTTCATGGCAAAGACAAGTAGTTATGATGAGACCGAATGCAGTTGGTTTCTATTTTTGGAAAGGCGTCACGAGAAAAGTCGTTTAACGTAGAACAGTCAGATTCCTAAGTTCTAGGGACAATATCTAGAGAGAAGGGTAGCCCAAGCGGCTCCCTCGCCTATATATTTTATCTTTTCGATGTAAGTTAGGTTGGTTGGCAAAACTAGTGTAGACAGTGACTATTGAATGTAGTTTGAGCTCGATAGAAATTTAATGCAAAAGTCCTGAAGCTTTGATAAAAAGATTCTGATTGTAGCAGTTGGATGTATTGTTTCCTTTCTTTGCGTATGTACTTCATGTATTATTTATTTATATCTATTTCTGTCTAAATAGGAACACATTTTCGAACCTGGGATTCACTGCGCAACGCCCTGGGATTCATGCCATTTAGACAAACCATCATTCCTCTAAGTGAACTCTGAATTCATGCTCAACTGTGCTCCGAGTTGCTTCATGTGTTTTTTCCCTTTTTCCACACACAACAATTTTAAACTGAATATTGTTTCTTGCTTAGCCTTTATCCTCTCAAGTTCAGTCACCAATTTATTTGTTTCTATTGTTTTCTTAAATCGACTCCATATCCCTATGTCTTACTCTCTTTTACCAATGGAACTAGAACTTATTATTCAAAGGTGTTAAATCTATCCAACAACTAAAAGCCATATCCTGTATTGAGACAGTGTCTCCCAAGACAACCCTCTCTAGGTCCAAGAGGATAGTTTTGGGCCTCAAAGTTGGTTTGTAGGTTGCCTCCGTCATTAATTTCTCAACCAAATGAAGTTTACAGAGAGCTAACAAAACTCACACCAGTTTCTAGTGTCCTTATTCAACTTATCATTACCCTTATTTTCCTATGGCTTGGAATAGTTGTCTCTATATTGAATCTCCCTACTCTATCCCTTATTCTGTGAGTTAGTTCTACCTTTACCATACTTATTTTGTGGAAAATTTGCAGACCCAAAATCTATCTTATTTTACTGCTTAAAATTATGCTCGATTTTGACAACATATTGATAAGCAACTCCCAGTGAGGATATGTCCAAGAAATACATCTATTCTTAGATGTACCTATGTAGGCCATTGTAGTATTTCAAAACAGGGTTCCTCTTAGAGTCTATGATACCCATCTTTTAGCACAAGGTATGGAAGATGTTGGTGTACTCCAACACTGCCTGATATCTCTCCTGACATATAGTTGTCCATCTCATGTATTGATCATCATAGTTTTAAAAAGGGTATAATTCCTCCTTGAGGGCATAAACAAAGGCTACCCAAGTAGGTCTTGTTCTGAATGTTACAAAATTGTCTTCATTATGTCTCTCCCAGTAACCTTCCCACCAATATTTGACACGAGGAAGGGATTTAAGTAGTGCGAAGGTGACCTTTTCAATGCCATAAATTTTTTGAATAGAGTAATAACTATATAAAATATTTAACCATTTCTCCAAATCATCTACATATATATAGCCTTCAAATAAAGGGATATCAAATTTATCTTGTACCTTGAAGGGTGTCACACCTCCAAATAGGCTTTTTGTTGAAGGTGCCCCACTTGCCGTCAACAATCATTGAAGGATCTAGGTGAAGTTGTCCATCATCTTGTTCCTATGTTTCATGTGGGATTCCTCGAGAAACATATTGATATGATATCCTTGTCCATCATCTCTCCTTTCCCTGCCATGGGAGGTCTCTTGGGCTGGGAAGAGTTGTCGCTTCCTATTGAAACTAGCTCAAGACCCAACTATCTATACCCTGACCTTGTCATGGACAAGCACATAGAAACAACAAAGAGCATACTTCTCTAATACCAATGATATGGATTGTATAGGAAAAAAAATGAAACACATACATAAATAAAACATATAGCATAATAATACAACAAAAACCCAACTTCTGTTAATGAATAAAATAACAGAACATTGTAGAACACAAACTGGCTAGAATGGTGGTAGCTTATATCTGAAGAGAGAGAGAGAGAGAGAGAGAGAGAGAGAGAGAGAGAGAGAGAGAGAGAGAGAGAGAGAGAGAGAGAGAGAGAGATGGAAGCTACACTAATTCACAAAAGATAATACAAGAGGCTAAAAGGATGGCCTTTTAAAATAAAGAAAGAACCCTAAAGGTACAAAACCCTAAACCTAGGGGTGAAGCTCCAAAAGGTCTTTTTGGGTGTTAGTTTCTACATCATTTTTTTGAGTGTGTAACTTTCGCATAAAATCTTTGTTTGAAATTCAAAGTAGTTTGTTGGAAATATATAACTGAGGAATACTATAAAAAAATATGGCTTAGATTTTCCAAAGGTAAATCTAAGCCCTCAAACCTTCTCAAAAAACATTGTTTAGTTCCTCAAAATGGCCCCATAACTTTAGGATCCATAAAATCATAACAAGACTACCATGATGGAGAACCATGTTGAGTTAATGGAAGAGGTGGGTGGCCATTGATATCCACATGAACCAATATTTTAAACAATATTGTAAGGCTAAAGGAAATGACCTTCCATAGCCATTAACTAACAAGGTCTTCAGACAAATAAAGAGTAGAGTTGAGATAAAATAGAGGATAAGAGCCTCTAAGATAGAGAGAGGGATATTTCCCCCCTAAGTGCATTGTGTAATTATGTAATTAAACATGACTAATATTATCCCTTGTGTATCTATGTAAATCAAATATTGTTATTATTTAACATGTCTTTGGATATGTGCATTGATATAAGTATGATAAATTATTGTATCAATAATTGGTTGTGCACTTTGAATTGTGCAACCTCCTCTCTATATCATTTGGTATTAGAGCCAACTACAACATTTGGATAAGAAATGAAATGATAGAAAAAGAAGAAGATAAGAACAAAACATGATGATGATGATGAATATTCTCATGAAGATTAAGTGGCATGAGAACATAATGAGATGGTAGATGATGAATAATCATTATAATACTATAGAGGTTGAGTTAATAAAGCTTGAGATATGAAGTATTAAAATGAATAAAATTGTTGAATCGAGTTGAAGATGTTTCTCATATAAGATATTGGATATTAAATCATCCAGTGAAGACGAAGAAATTTGCATACAATGTGAGAGATGATGGGTAAAGAGAAAGTCTATTGAAGGTACATCTATGAAAATTTGTGATGTTGAAGTTTGAGGGAAAATGCCTAGTTTATTGAGTCAAGGAGATATGTAACATTGGGAGTAGAAAACTTTGTGTCATGTAGTTTTGAGAAAGATAGGTTGGCTACATTGTAGGAATATGTGTAAGTTGCAAGAGAATGTAGTTGCACTATCTCTGAGGAGACTTGGATCAAGTTTGTAACATAGACTCTAATCAACACATGAAATAGTGCTATAAATGATGATGATATGGTGAGAGAACACATGAAATAGTGCTATAAATGATGATGATATGGTGTGAGAGAGAGAGAGAGAGAGAGAGAGAGAGAGAGAGAGAGAGAGAGAGAG
>CBVK0100496471.1:0-11822 GCA_900067695.1 Picea abies | reverse complement strand
CCTGCATAAACTGAGAAACCACACTAACAACAAAGGAAATGTTAGGTTGACTATAAGTAAGATAAATAAGACTCTCGACCAATTTTCAATAGAGTGTAGCATCGACTACGAGTGTTTGATAGGTTTTGGTAAGCTTTACTCCAGACTGAAAAGGAGTTTCACAAGGCTTACAATCAACAATCTTAAAACATGTCAACAGATCCATCACATATTTAGACTGAGAAATTAAAAATCCATCACATAGTTGTAATACTTAAAGACCCAAAAAATAATGGGGAGTGCCAAGATCTATCAAGTTAAAGGAGTCAACATGTTGTTTCTTCAATCTAAGGATGAGATCATTATTATTTGCATAAATGAGCAAGTCATCTACATATACAACAACAATCAAAGTGTCTCCATTGGTGTGGAGGACATACAAACTGTGATCAGATTCACATCGTTTGAAACCAAGACGAAGAAATAAATTGTCGTTCTTAGGATACCAATCTCAGAGGGCCTATTTCAAACCATAAAGTGACTTCTTGAGTCGAAAAACCAAGTTTGAATATGTCACAAAACCGGGTGGTTGTTCCATGAAAATTTCTTCAGATAGGTCTCCATGAAAAAAATTTCTCTTCACATCCAACTGATGGATGTGCCATCCAAAATGAGCAACAAGAGAAAGAATCGGTTAAACAGAGTTCATATTTGTGACAGGGGCAAATGTTTTAGTGTATTCGATGCCTTCTTGATGAGAGAAGCCCTTTGCAACAAGGTATACTTTATGTCACTCAACAACACCTTCAGAGGTAAATTTGGTCTGTTAGACCCATCGACACTTCACAATGTTCTTTCCTTGTAGTCGAGAAACTTAATCTCAAGTATGATTCTTCGACAAAGAATCAATTTATGTCTACATGGAATGTTTCCATTCAAGTCTTCCTTTAGAATATGAGTAGGTGATAGGATCATAGGGTTCCAGTACACGAATCGTCAAGGAAACCTTGACATGTTACTTTTGACTTCGAGTCAATTGTTCGGAGGATCCATCTCCAACATCACCTCCAATTGATTCAATTGTCTTGGTAGCCCATTTGGGTAGACAAAAAATAGGTGAAATATGGTTCACTTTAGCAGGTCAATTAGAAGTCAGAGGGTCTTTAGTTAGTGGACCAGTCGAAACAAAGGACAAAGGAGTAGTCAACTCAGAGGTCGACGGTCTAATCGAAGCAATAAGAAAGTTCGATTGTCCAGTCGATGGAATGAAGAATGGAACATGAACTTTAGTGTCAGAAATAATATCAAAGGGATCATCCTATAGAAATCTAGAAGACGCATTCAACAACTTAATTCCATAAGACTTCTCATCAAACCGAACATTTCGTTTAATAATGATTTGTCATTTGACAGGATCAAACAATCGATAGGTTTTCGACTCTTCAGAGTAGCCCATCATGATGCAAGCATTAATCTTTGCATCCAACTTCTTTTTAAAAATCATCAAGAATTTGAGCCCAAGAAACACATCCAAACACATGAAGCTTCCCAATGGAGGGATTCTTCGCATACCATCGTTCAATTTTAGTCATGGAAGGAACAACTTGAGTTGAGATGCGATTGAGCAGATAATTTGCATAGTATATCACTTATGCCCAGAAGCGAGGAGGCAAATCTTTAGACTGCAAAAGACATCTAGCCATTTCGAATAATGTATGATTCTTGGGTTCTGCTACGTCATTCTACTAAGGTGTGCGAGGAACCAAGTGTTGTTAGTCAATACTAGATCAAAGCATGTATTCTTCAAAGGTTCAATTAACATACTCACCACCATTGTTTGATCTCAATCATTTGATGGGTCGACCACATTGCTTCTCAACAAAGGCCCGAAACTCCTTGAACTTCTCAAAGACAAAGTTCTTATTCTTCAAGAAAAAGACCCATGTAAAACGAGAGAAATCATCAATGAAAGTTAAAATGTACCTTGCACCTGCTAGTGAAGGTAGATTAATGCAACATACATCATTGTGAACCAGTTCCAATAGGTTATGTGCTCTCCATGATTTACCAGAGTTGAATGGCACCTAATGATGCTTCCCAAGCACACAACCCTTGTAGACTCCTTCAGGGGGAAACACCTTCAACAAACCAACAACCATGTTCTATGTTGCTAGTGCCTGCAGACTTAAAAAAGTCAGATGTCTGAGTCGCTCATGCTAAATTTGACTTCGCTCGTCAATGTGTGCAACAAGTGTAGTCAGCTTGGGTTCAGGTCGAGTCGTGTCACGAAACTTGTACAAACTGTCTGTCGAGTCGAGAAGCCCGCTGGTGACAATCGACTTACCTTTCTTCGAATCATGAACATAGAATCGATTTGGAACAATCTTTCCTATTTGTGTTAACTGAGCAACATACAACAGATTGGCACATGATAGATGTCGAAAATCTTCCCATGTCGACAAGCAACATCACCATGACCAACAACATCCAGAGCAAAATCACCATCAACATATATTCTCTTCTCGTTAGCTTCATCTAATCATGTGAATAAGGAGTCGTACTTAGCCATGTCATGAGTGCACCCAAAGTCGACTATCCATTTGTTCTACGCAAAATGAGACAACAAGGCCTGAGAAGTTTCTACTTGGAAGGTGAAATTATCAGCAGGTCAACATACAGTGGGCACGTCTCCTTCAAGGCATTTAACCTTCTCTTCTAAATCGTCTCGCTTCTTATAGAAAACCTTATCCACATGTCCAATCTTTCCATAGTACTGGCATGTCTTCTTCTTTTGACTTCATTGTGGTGCATCTGCCTATCTCTTAGGTTTATGGTCATGGTATGCAGGTTTTTGTGTAGAGGCATCAAACCATACTCTATTCATGGGATCCATCTTTCCCTTTCCCTTAAGCAATTGGGTCTGGTGTTTACCACCAAGCTTGCCTTCTTCAAGCAATATGTGTTGATCAATAATCAAAAGACCACATAAATCTTCAAAGGTGTAATCCTTACCATCTTCCTTGTGTGCCTACCAGTTGGTGTGGAAATTCGATATGAAGACGTCAAATGGTGTTCTCAAGTTCATCAGGACCAACTCGATGATTTGTCTATCCTTCTTCTGGTAGTTCTTTCCACATTCACCCAATTTCAACTGGAGTTCTTTGACATGCAACAAATAGTCCTCCATTCTTTCAAAATAACGAGGATCGAGAGAGATCAACTATTTCTCCAACTACATGACGTGTCTCTCGTCGATTTGATTGAACAACAACTTCAACTTCTTCCAAACTTGTCGAGGACAATCGATTCCACTAAGGTGAAACCGAATCTCCTACGAGATGAAGGTCTTGATAACCCGTACAACCTCATCCTTCTTGCCATCAACAACGAACTTTGCTTGATTGTTTATTGGATCTTGAATCACAACCTTCATATACCGCCATAGTCCTTTGCTTTTTAATAGGGTTTCCATGTCTAGTGCCCATACTGCATAATTTGATTTGTTTAGAACAAGAGGATCATTCTTCGAAGCCATCTTCAATATCCAGACATAAAGTAGTTTGTTTCAATAAGTTCCATTCAAAAAACCACCAACCCAGAGTAAATCACACAACAAATCCGTCTAAGCAAGGTTTGTAGATAACAGGTTGAGATTTTAAACCATCAAATCTAATATCATGTTGGGGAATGGGGTGGAACTCGCCATGAAACAGAGAACTATAGATAATCGAAGAGGAAAAAAATGTTTTGAAGATAAAGGGTGGTGTCTAAAGAGACTGTTACAACACGTAAGCGGGGTGCAATCTGATCATAACATCATAGTGCATGTTGCACATCTTGATGTGCATGATCTATTGCACACTGTCCATGATTGATAATGAATCAAGGGGTCTTCTTTTATAGTCTCAAGATCTAACCAACTTCCATAGAATCTGGAAGATCTTGTCCACATGTAATTTTTGGTTGTTAGAGTTGACTCCGTCAAATCCGCTCTTTCAAGTCAACTCGAAAAGGATGCTCGACCCGACTGACTGCATGTCCAACTCGTAGTTGACTGTTGGGCCAGTTTGTCCACTCCTCGACTGTCTTCAACTGTTGGTCGGTTTTTCGACTGATAGGCACGTCAACTACTGGTGTAGTGTGTTGGTTGATTGCCCAACCGACTGTATCAAGATGTAGGTCGACCTCTTGACCAACTAAACCTAAGAGATGTGTGATGAACCATCAATGATTGATTTTCCAACATTTATAAGGGAGATGCTTTCCATTCTCTGGTCTCCTCTCTAAGAAAATCTGTCAAAAGCCCTCATTCGCAATTTGTCAAAAGATTGAACAAGATTTCAATAATTCCTATTCCACCAACTAATGCCTGTCAAATGGTTGTGAAGCTAGCAGACAAGTCATTGGTTGGTTAGTTCATTGGGGTTTGTCCCTCTCACATAGCCATGGCAATTTGGATTTAGAAGAGTTGGTTAGGTCTGATAAAAAACAGTCTCTTACATTATTTTTGTGACAGAGAGTTTTTTGTGTTCTTCTTTGAAACCAAGGAAGATAGGGATTTAATTTTTTGAAGTGGGCCATATTTCCATGGTACCAAAGGGTTGTATCTGAATATATGGACTCTAGACTTTAAACTTGAAGATGGAATACCTTCAGTAGTTCATGTATGGGTGAGATTGCCTCATCTTTTGCTACATTGTTGGAGTGATGATATTACGAGGAGTATTGGGAACACCCTAGGAGCATACATTGATAAAGTTGAACCAAGGGATGAAATCTTTTCTTGTGCTCATATACGTGTTGAACTTGACTTGGAAAAATGTTTACCATAAGAAATCCAGCTAACATTGGATGATTGGAAACACATACAACCTATTGACTATGAGCACCTCCCTTTTAAGTGTAAGCAATGTCATCAATATGGGCATTTTGTAAATAACTACCTAAAGAACTCTATAGTGGAACAAGGATCCCAAGAAAAACAGGACCAATGGCAGTAGGTAAAAAGGGAAAAGGTCTAATAATAAGAAAACAACCAATACTCCACAACCCAAGCAAGTTCCATATTTTGTGACAACCACTTGGCCTTTTGAATCAGGAAAAGTATTAGGACAACCATCCTTGGTAGGCCCATCCAAAGACCCAACAAATGGCACCAAAGGAAACTCCTTGAATGGATCACAAGTAAAGGTGGCCAACCCAAATAGAAACATGTATGAACTTCTCCCCAATGGAGAAAATATTCCTACGACATAAACAATTTGAATTCCCTTGTTTAATTCTAGATCCTCCATCATTACCCCGAATTTGGAAGAAAATCTAGATTTTGTTCCACTGCAATTGTGAAAAGCAACATCCATGATCAAGAAGAGGAATTTCCACATTCCCCAAATAAAGATCCCTACTCTTCAAGTGCAACACCTAGTCACTGTACTTCCTAGTATAAAGAGGACGAGAGGTCTGATTAGGAAAAGGAAGAGCATGTCATAGAAGGAAATATAAAAAAAGGGCGGGTTGAAAGATGCATAAAGAAAAGATACAGAAAATAGCAGAAAAAGAGAAAGAGTTAGGCCAACATATTACCATTGAAAACTATATGCAAAACACACAAGAACCATAAGGATTCAAAGTGGCATGAACCCACGTCAAGGTGGGATTCAAAAATCTTTAGCAAAATGATGAATATTATCTCCTAGAATCATAAGGGACTAGGCAACAAGTACAAATCATAATTGGTAATGGATTTGGTTAAGTCAAAATAGCCCTCGGTCGTCCTACTCCAAGAGACCAAGCTAGAGGTTGATGGAGCCCTGATTAAGTGCAAACAACTTTGGAAAAATAGTGAAGGTCAAGTGGTAAGTGCAAAAGGGGCCTCTGCATGATGTGGAATAATTTTATTTTGCAGTTAAATTATAGTCAATATTCACATCACTGGTTACTTACAAGACTCGTGCATCAACATATGTGTGGGATATTTAATATAGAATGTGTATATGTCTTCTTTATATTCTGAAAAAAGTGGACTACTGGGACACTCTTTCTACATTGAAAGGGGTAGATTATTAGGTTCATAGTATTGTGGCTACTAATTTTAACACCATTCTCAGCCAAAAAGAAAAGGAGGGGGGGGGAGGGGGCATAGTCAGAGACCCTCTTAGGGATCGAATGGAGAATTTTATAACTTTTCGCGATATTATTGATATCAATCCCACTAGGAGAAGATTCACTTTGACTAACAAGCAACTTAGACCAGGCCATATAGCCGCCAAATTGGATAGATTCTTGGTTCATAGTTCCTTTTTAGAGATTGCCTTTGCGATCTCCTCTAGAACTATATCTTGGTATGCTTCTGACCACAAACCTATTCTCCTTCAACTTAAGGAAATCCTAGACTAAAACCCCATTCCATTTAGATTTAATCCTTTATGGCTTTTGAACAAGACCATATTGGACATCATAACAAGTTCGTGGAGTGTTGGAATTGTTGGCTCGCATGTCCATATTTGGGAATAGAAATTAAAAGTCACTAAGAATTCTCTTAAGGAATGGACCAAATCCTCTTACTCCCCTCATGAATTAGAAATTCAAGAAAGTAAGGAGAAATTAGAATAGATCCAACATAGATTAGAACAAGAGAAGGTCACCTAAGAGTTGTTATTCAAGGAGAAAGAGACCTTTCACAAATACCAGAAAGACCTTTGAGTTGAATAAATGAAATGGAGGCTCAAATCAAGAAGTCTATGTCTAACTGCAGGTAATAGGAACACTATGTTCTTCCACAAAAAAGCAAGAGCCCGACTTTGGAAAAATCATGTAAAAGAGATCTCCACCTCTAATGGGGAATAACTTAAATATTTCAAGGAGATAAAGGCGACTGCTCTCACTTGTTTTGTCGATATCTATTCATAAAAGGTTAGAGTTGCACTAGAAGTTACAATGACCATGTTAGAAAATATTCCTTCTATGATCTCTCCCAAAGAAAACAGTTTCCCAATTCAGGAAGTTTTTGAAAAATAAATTCAAAAGGCTATTTTAGGATCTTTCTCTAGACAAGGCCCCTAGCCTAGATGGTTTTACAATTCATTTTTAGAGGGAATGTTGGAACACTATCAAGTTTGATCTCATTTGGATGATTCAGTATGTTCACAAGTCTTATCGGATAAGAGGAGCAACAAATTCATCCTTTCTTGCACTTATCCCTAAAGAGGAGAATACCTCCTCTTTTTCGAGATTCATGCCTATCTCCTTATGTGATGCATCATACAAAATCATGTCCAAAATCATAGCCAACTGGCCTAAGAAGCTACTCCCCAAAATTATCTCTGAGAGTCAGGGAGGGAACATGGAAAAAAGACAAATTGTGGACAACATACTTTGGTTTAGGAAGCAATTCACTCCAGTCGATCTAATGGAGACAAAGGTATGCTCATCAAAATAGATATGGAAAATGTCTTTAATAAGATAATATATTTTTTCCTCTTTTCCATCTTATATAGACTTGATTTTGTTCCAAGTTCATCCATTGGTTCTCTTCTTGTATCAACAATCCCTGGATTTATTCTCTTGTCAATAGGTGATCTTTTGGATTCTCTAGAGCAAACAAAGGTTTGAGGCAAGGCTTCCCTCTTCCCCCCCTAATATACATTATAATGGTGGAATCACTTAGCAAGTGGTTAGAGCCTAAATGCAGCAATGGAAACCTTCCAAGAATTCAAGTTGTAAGAGGAGTCAAAAGTATCAACCAATCACAATTCACTAATGATATTGTCTTACTGGGAGATGCATCCACCATCATAGAGAGCAATTTAAAGAACATTTTGGATTTATTTACTCAAGCCTCTAGAGGTTTGATCAACCACAACAAATGTCAAATACATGCTTGGAAAGTGAGCCAAAATTTGCTTCTTGTTATTTCTAATGATTTTCAATTTCCTCATAAACATGTTTGGTCATCATTCAAATATCTAAGTATGCTTATTTGCTTGTGTTCCTCTTCTTCTAATATGTGGCAGTAGGTTATAAGTAAAATCAAGTATAAATTTGTCCAGTGGGAGCACAATGGATGAATCATGTAGGGCGATTGGTTCTTATTAAATCGATGTTATTAGCTTCGTCGGTCTTCCAATATTCAAATCTTTTATTAATTGTTGGTGTAAAATGAAAAACAACAAGAGATTACATCAAGTCCACTGGGCTATAGTTAGAGCTCCCAAAGCTCACGGTGGTCTTAGTATCAAGGATCTAGTTTTGATGAATCTACCATTGGGAGCAACGCTTCTTTGGCATCTAATTAAACAGAAATATGATTGGTGGAAAAAAGTTTTATTCAAAAAATATTTGGTGGGCATGAGGAAAATATGTTTAGATACAAACCCTACTCCAAGGGATAGTTCCCCTATTTGGAAACTGATTAAATCTTGTACCCCAATTCTCCAACCCAGACTATCTTGGGTTCCTGAAAATGGGAGCAAGATTGAGATATGAAGCGATAACATTATGGGAAATTAGCCACTCATTCTAAATCAAAAGCTACATCCACAGAAAGATTGTCCTGACACTCAAGGGAAACAAACCCTCTTTGATATTTCCTCCTGGTCTTCTAAAGGTTGATGGAATGGCTAGAACTTTGGTCTTTCACCTATTGGTCTCTCTCCCCTAATTCAGCTACTTGTAAATTCTCTCAAAGGTTTCACTCCTAGAAGACGATCTTCTATTGATCAACGTGGGTGAGGAACTATGGATTTTTTAGTTAAGAAAGGTTATGAATCTCAGTTGGTAGACTTGTTTGTTCTTCCCAGATCTCCCATTTGGGGCAAGACTTGGCATCCAAATGACATCCCCAAAATCCACATTTTCTTTTGAATTCTAGTGCATGATAAAATTTTGTCTACACGACAAAGCATGGGATTCATGTCCCATCTAGATGCGCTCTATGCCTGGGTCATGCAGAAATTGCCAACCATTTATTCTTGGAATGTCAATTCTTAATTCAAGTTTGGCAACAAGCAATGAAAGGATTTGAGCATCAATATCACAAACCAAACTCTTGGAAGAGCTTATTTGATAAATGGTGCAAATGTCTCAAGGGTCCCTAAAAAATAAACCTTTACTGAAGTGATTGTGGGATGCTCTTCGAAAAAATATATCTTGGAAATTGTGGTTGACAAGAAATCTAGCGGTATTTTGACAAGAGTCAACCAACCATGAACTTGTGGCTAACAAAGTTATATCCCTATTAGCGGAATACATCAACTCCAAAGGACTCCACCTCTCTTCTCTACAATCACTTGAGTGCAATGAAGAGATCTAGTTGTAGCAATTTAATATTTATTCTCAATCCCCCCAAACCCAAGGGGAGAATAGTTTTTTCAAGATCTAGCTAGTAGTTTTGTTTGATTAAGGAGGACTTCCTTTTCTTCTATGGTGCATCCAAGAAGAATCTAGGAATGGCAGGTGTGGGGGGAAGAGGTCATTTTTAACCCCGAAGGAGAATCAATATCTTCATATCAACAAAGCCTAGGCATCTATTTCAACAACCGACAAAAAGTCTATGGTCTATTTTAGGGTCTGAAAATTGCTAAGTTGCTCGACATTCAAAGCTTGATAGTGATTGGGGACTCTCTAATCATCTTCAAACATATGACTCAAGGAACTAATTTTTCGGATGTTTGACTTGCCTCTATGCTAAGTAGGATAAGGAAACTCCATTCTTCATTCTCCAAACTCAACTTCTACCATGTTTTGTGAGACAACAACTTAAAAATAGATTGTTATGCATCCCTCACCACTTTGAAAAATAAGGGACCTTAGCCCTCAACAATGTGGTCACATTAGAGTCCATTCCCTAACCCTCACTTCATGACATTTAATAATAAAATTTGTTGGCACACATGCATGTCTATGATCGAGGGATCACTCAAAGTGAAGGGGGCTACAATGAGACGTTCCATTAACTTTCACACATATCCCTCCCCTAAGAAGCACTTAATGGAATAATTGCAGAAGGTTATGGTGAATCTGTGTGGGATTATTATGTTTTTTCACCTTTGTTCCATTGGCAGCGAGCAAGGTGGATATCAGCTTGGCTCGGAGCTAAAATCCTTTAAAGCATTTTGGGTAAATTTGAACCTCTACTCCAATTTGTCGTTATTCATTAGCTTAGAGTTGGTAAATTGCAAGGAGTGGGTTTTGTGGTATTCTCGGTGGTCAACGTTAGGATTTTATTCTTCGGGGGTGAGCTTGTTTTCCTTGTCTTCTCCCTCGATTGGTTCCTTTAGAGTTTGTTTCAGTAATTCCCATTGAAATTATTTTTTGGCTCCTTTCTTTTCAGTGCCACATTTATGATACTTTCTTATCTTTATGCCTTGACTTATCTTCGTTATCATTCCTGGTCTTTCTTTGAGGGACTCTGTCTGCATGATTTTGGGTTCCTGTGGTTTATATGTGCTTTGGTTTGGAGGTGGGCATGTTTTTGTTGTGGGCCTACTTAGCTCTCTCTTCACTTCTAGTTTTTGAATCCCTCTTGTAGTTTTTCTCTTCGCATGTTCTCAGTTTAGTATTCCAAGGACAATGGACTATACATAACTTAGAGAAACTAGAAAGGCCCTCAAGCAGCTTGCCATGTCCTTGGAAAGACATGATAGTTTAATTGAAGCATTTCAAGGAAAATTGGGGGATCAAGGCTCAATTTCTAACTCTCATGTAGAGACTATTATGGGTATTATGCTAACATAGAAAAATATTGTCTCAGTCCTTGAAACCAAATTGTAGCTTATCTTGCTAGAAAACAATAGAATGGATTTGTCATTCCTACTCCTTCGTCGGCTACAATACATGAACCCCAAGAGCAAAATTTCTAGCCCAACAAGAAACTATTAATACAACTCTAGCAAATGAAGCAAGCACCTTAGGAAGCTCATTAATGATCCAATAACTTAGTTATTTTCAGTTATGTTTTTTAAAGTAGTAAAGCTTTTATGCATCTTCTACAGACTCCATACCTATTAGTTTGAAAGGCTCACGATATACTACAATAATTTAGAGGGTTTTTGTATTTTGCTTGATAACCTTTCTCCATGGTTTCCAAACAAAAGAAAAAATCCTTTTTGATTGTACTCTTTGTTGCAACCTTTATTTAATATAAATCCTCCAGTTAAGTTTAAAAAAAAAAAAAAAAACTTGTCACCTGAAGAACTTGTAAAAAGATCCAAAAACTATTTGAATTGCTCAACGATGATAGTGGTGGCATCGTACAGGAGGAGGGTATCATCAACAAAATGGGAGTTATTCAAGCTCTTGACACCTCTAACTAGTTTAATTCTTGGAATATTCCTCGAGATCCTTTTTGCTTCCAGTTTCTTGCTCAAAGGTTTTTCCATAATGATGTAGAGAAGGGGGGAGATGGGACAACCTTGCCTCAACCCTCAACTACCTCAAAAGAAACCAATGGATCTCCCATTTACTAAAGGGGCGATCCATGGATTGCTAATGCAAGTGGAGACCCATTGAATAAAAGGAGGATAGAAGCCAAATTTGAAAAATACATCAAATAAAAAGGAGTGGCTTATGTTGATTTTTCAATAGACAAGGTTAAGCATGAAGTTCATTCCATTTTTTTCAAGCCATAATCAATAATGTTGCAGCAACCAAGATAACAAGAACACAACAAGTATCTTGGGAAACCCTTCTCAACAAGGGAAGAAAACCCAGCCAAATACTTTGCTATATTATTCAAGAGAAAGATCTTCACCACCAAGAAAACCTAGCACACAAGAGGGTTCTTTCAAACCCTAGAAGACTAGCGCCCAAGAGAGGTGCGCACTTTTCCCAAGAAGATGTACTTG
>CBVK0100496466.1:0-11022 GCA_900067695.1 Picea abies | reverse complement strand
GCTCAAAATGGTGATTCGGTGGAAAAGGTGGATGGCCATCGAGATCCATCTGGATCATTCCTCCCCCCTTAGGAAACAATGGTCCCCATTGCGTCAAGTTCCCTTTGGAGATGACGAGACTTCTGCTAAATTTGAAGCTAGGTGTGTTGCTTGCCTTGTTGAAGAAGTTGTCCTACTTAGCTTGTTGAAGGTTGTCATGAACCTGTTGCTGGAGGGGTTGGATCTGTTTAACCAATCTAGCTGCATGATCTACCTAAGTGTGGGAGGACTATATCAATGAAGATGCAGCATGAAAAGTATGAAGGGTTATGTTATAACCTTTCTTGACTGGGCAGTGTGGAAGCACCCCTGTAGGTGCAATAAGAACATCTTGGTACTCTTCTACAATCTTATCGATCTTCTTCTGCTGGATAGAAATGTCTTGGGTTGAGGTTGCAATTGTTGCAGTGTCCTTCTATTCACCTTCTGATCGGACCGTGAAGAGGCTAAACTTTGCATTATGAGATATTACTTTGTGGCATTGTTTTGGTAGGAAAATAGTCAGAACTACCTCTGGTATCTTGTATAGATGACCCCTCAGAGTAACAATGACGCTACAGGGTCGAGACTCATAAACAACATGACACCTCCACATATATGGATGGCCTAATAGAACATCATAAAATTCTAGTGGGGCAACATCACACAATACCTCATCCTTAAAGGGCTTGATGTCATAGGACAGGCGACACTACTAGCTAACACGAAGATCTTGACCTTGGCGAAGCCACCCGATGTTGTATGGTTGAAGGTGTGGTGTTGTTGGCAAATCCAACTGCTTGACAACCTTTGTTGCGATGATGTTCTTTTGGCTTCCACTATCAACAATAAAATGCAATGGGGTCCCCTTTACCCACATTTGTGAATGGAAGAGTCGCTCCTCCTCCTCAGGATCCTCTTTTGGTTGGATTGTTGTAGTTGCGAAAGTAGCAGTGGGTTCTGCATCAATGATCTGTCTCCTTTTATTATTTTCTGAATCAGGGTCCAAGTCGGGGTTTGACTCTTTGTCTCTGAGCTCGGCCACCAATGACTGTATTGAGCGACATTCATCAGTGTTGTGCTAAGGGTTATTGTGGAACTCACACCACTTTCTGGTGTCTTTCTTAGACTTCTCGTTACCCTTCTTTGTCTGCATCTGGGACTAGCTCTCTTGAGGTTGGCCTTCCTTGCTCTGTCCTTCATTATGTGAGTTAGATTTTCCTTTACCATGCTTCTCCCACTTACTTCGCTGCTTGAATTTCTGCTCAATTTTGACTGCATATCGATAAGCAGTTCCTAGTGAGGAGATGTCTAAGAAATCCATCTTTGTTTGGATGTACCTATGTAGACCACTACGGTACTTCAAAACCAGGTGCCACTCAGAGTCTTTGATACCTAGCTTTGAGTGCAAGGTATGAAATATGTTGGTGTACTCCGACACCGTCTGGTCTCTGTTCTAACGTAGGGTTGTCCATCTCATGTATTGGTCATGATAGTTTCCAACATGATAGAACTCCTCCTTTAGGGCATCTACAAAGGTCGCCTAAGTGGATTCTCTCCAAAATAGTGTAGATTCATCTGCGATGTACCTCTCCCAATAACCTTCCCACCAAGATCTGACATGGGGAAGAGTTTTAAGGAGCGCGGAGGTGATATTTTCATTGTTGGAAATTTTTTGGACAAAGTAGTAACCTTTTAGCAGATTCAACCATTTGTCTAGATCATCTGCATCTATCTGGCCTTTAAATAAGGAGATATCAAAATTGACTTGTACTTTGAAGGGTGTTGCACTTGTGAAATGGCTTATTGTCGAAGATGCCTCAACAGACTTCAAAGGATCTGAGCAAAGTTGTCCATCATCTCGTTCCTTTGTCACATGAGGGCTTCCTCGAGCAATGTCTTGAAAGGATCTCCTGCTTTGTCATCTCTCTTTTCTTCCACCATGGGAGGTAGCTTGGGTTGGTGAGAGCAATTGTCTTCAAGCAAAATTAGCTCGAGACCCAACTCTCTATACCCTGACCTCATCGGGGACCTACTCCGAGAAACAACAAGGAGCAACCTACTCTGATACCACTGATCCAGATTATTTTGAGAACGACATGAAGACAAAAATATAAGCAATATATAACAAGGAAATACACAGAGATAATGCGGAGAACACATAAATATAGTGAAAACCAACTTCTATTAATGAACAAGAGAGAAAAATACTATAGCACACAAACTGATATAATGGGGTAGCCTATCTCTGAAAAGAAAGAGATGTTGGTTGTGCTTCATTCATAACAAGCTTTACATCACATTCCACTGCATGTTTAAAGGGCCTCCTTCACCTCAATTATATATGACAGAGTGAGAGGAGAACAATTCCCATGATGCATGTGGGATAAATTGGACTAAGTTTATAAAATGCCATAGGCATGTAAAACACTAGGAGTTCCCAAGTGGTCACCCATCCCAGTACTACTCTATCCTGAGAGTGCTTAACTATGGAGTTCTAATGGGATCCAGTACATTAACTCTATGTTGTAGGCATGTACATAAGACCACTAGAAAATAATTAAATGATGTCTATAATTAACAAATGAATATGACATTACATTCCAATCCCCATAAAAAGGGTGAATGTTATGGTTTATCAAAACCACATGCTCAAAATGTTGATTTAGTGGAAGAGGTGGATGGCCACTGAGATCCATATGGATCAGTGGCTAGACAACAAAGACCTTTTTGGTGTCTCTAGTGTAGGTGGATGCACACTGGAATCTTTTCCACTCTTGTTTTCTTTCCCCTTTCTTGTAAACGACCTCAATTTCATGTGGGGGGAATCCTCTTTGGGGGTTTGTAGATTTTTTGTTTAGGGGGAATATTTATCATTTTAGGTCCTTTTCCTTTACTCACTGTGGATTTTATAGGATTCAAAGAGCTCCTAGACTTTGAATAAAACCTAACCTCCTCACTTTCATCACCTTCATTTTGTGAATCAGGGACCTTCTCTTGTTCTTTCAATCCCACAGACTTCAAGAAATAGTCCCAGGGCATTTCCAGTTCCTCTAGAGCGAAAGTTACCAACAATTTAATCAAGCCTTGATGGTATAGAATTTTTTGGGCAGATTCATGGTGACCTTGAACACTCTTGCCCATTTTGGTTAGACTCTTAAGAAAGTAGTATGGTAAATTAAGCTCTTTATCTCCACTTAGATTGATTAGAAAATAAAGGTGATAACAATGAATAATGTTGAATCGACCCTCACCTATGATATATATCTATAATTATATTAGGGCCCCTTTCCATTCATCCTTTATCCACTCCATGGGAATTCCTTGGCTCCAGTCAGGGTCTTGGTGCTCAGGGACCAGGAACTTGTTGTAGAGATAAGGAGGCATCTTGCCTTTCTTGAACCATCGTTCCCCATAGATAGGGAGAGAATAAGATGCTCCAATGAAATGTTCTATGACATGAATCCAAGTGTTTCCAAGAATGGTCTAGAAGCCATCAAATGTCTAGACGAAAAGCATAGCAAATATTGTGTGGTGTTCTTGAAATGTGCACAGGAAATCATACCACTAAACTTTTATGAAAATGTCTTTAACTTCGGGTATGGATTTGAACAATTCCAATCCTTGTGGCTCCATTTTGTTCAATTTCCATAATTCTTGAGGAGGAACCATGCTAGGGAGAGCAAATTTTATGGTGATAATGAAATGAATGTGGGTTCCTTCACATCGAAACCAATTCTAATGTACAGTTCATCCTTCATTTGAGCTGTAATGACAATGATGAATTGGTACAATTATCACCCTCATAATTGATACTTTGTAATGATGAAATTGAGTGTAATTTGGTGTGGAAGCATTAGTCTATGATCACGCATCTATGCAAGTGGCTTTCAAACAGTCAAAATATTTAAAATAATGAATTAAATAGTAAACTGATTTCAAAATTAGCATGCCAATCCTTGTTTTGAAGAATATCCTCATTCTTTCAATCATCTCTGTTCTACACATAAAACTCGGTTATACCTACCACAACATCACCCTATGACAACTTTGATGACAAGTAATTCAACCAAAATAATGACATGCAATTGTCCCTCAAGAAAACCACAAGATGGTGCAAAAACAAATCAATAAAGAGAGGTAATGATAAAAATGAGTTATTCAATAATGAAGGACCAACCTTAACCGACAAAAAATGAATGATTTTTAATGAAGGTATAGGGAAATGAGAGAGGACAGGAAGGGACATAGACTTAGGTCTCAATAGTAATCAGATTCTCCATGTCTCCAAATATTAATTTGAACTTTTCATCTGTTGGGCCCTTCATTTTTGGATTAGAAGTTGTGAATGAAGGACTACAGTCCCATTTTTGGTCTAGTACAAGAAAGAAGTTGGACAAAAGAGAAAGGGAGAGTAACATAAATCAATTGTGTAAAGAACAATGCAACACCAACAGGACAAAAGCAGTTGCAGCAGAATAAGAAATCATGCAAGATCAAATCTAGAAAACACTACTTATCTTATATATATGGATGAATACGAATGTAAAAGGGTTGTTGGGAAAATTTTAAAGGTTGTTGTTGTCATAATTGAAAAGGTTCTCCCCTTTTTGTTGTTATTATTACTAGATTGGGTTTTGAGTCCTATAAATGAATCTATATATTGTTTTGGGAAACTAGATATCTGCAACATGGGTTGAGAACTGGGAGTCTATAACAGAGCATCACTTTGTATCTATGAAGTTGTATCTGATAAAGACCTAAAGATAAGATATAAATAAGGATCCAAAATTTTTGAAATATGTTGCATCATTATGTGTTTATGATTTTGTGTTGTATCTTTATAGTACTTATTTATTCTTCATAAGTTCGATATGATGTTTCTATCTATGAATTCTTTTCGCAACCTAAGTATCTTTAGTTCTTGCATGTATGATTTCAGATCTGTTATGTAGTTAGCTGTCTTGCACAATATTAGGATGTATCTTGAAGGTTTTTTGAACCCACATGAGTATTATCCTTTCCCTTCCCTATCCTTCTGTATTGGTTGCAATTAGGGTGAGACTTCTTCTCTTCGTAGGAGATGAAAATTCCATTGCTCTAGACTACATGGTACTTTTTGTTGGTAACCTTAGAAGGACACTGGTCTGATCAATCTTATGCCAAGAAAATGGTTTTGTTTCAGGACCTATGTTAAAAGGGAACCTGTAGGGAGGATGCTTTTGCAGATTCACAGATCTAATATTCACCGATGGTGGGAGAGAAATTGCGATGCCTTCATATGGAAAGAAGCAGAGCTGAGAATAAAATATGTAAAAGATACTTGGGAGGCAGTCTTTTACTCAGAAAGATCGAGTGACTAGTACAAGATATTTCGGGTTAAGTTTCCAGAATAACTTTTCCACTAGATAGATAGGATCTAAGAAGCTCTAGAGTTCCAATAACAAGTCAAGAGGACCTGTACTTGGGACACAGAAAATATTGCAGCGCTTCATCGACTGGATTTTTGAGTCATGTGAGCGATTGATTTCTGGGTCAATACCACATTAGAAGGATACATTATTGAGTTTGCAACTGAGAATCACTAGTCTTTTTCACGATCATAAGTGGATTTCAAGAAATACACAAGAGGAATACTATTGAGAGAAATCCCCCTATGGATTAAGTTTTTCTTGATGGAAGAGGGGATGTTGACTATGTCCCCGACTAATATGGTAGTTTCTTGATGGAAGAGGGGATGTTGACTATGTCCCCGACTAATATGGTAGCATAAACACCCTCGCTTGGGGTAGGACAAGTTTGTGGTGGATTTATAGCCTAAGAGAGGGGGAGAGGGTTCTTTGATAAATGGGGGAAGCATAAAATAAATGAACTCAAGAGATGATTGAGCCCTAAAGAGATCCTCCATAGTTGAGACGTACTGGCATGGAAATATAAATAAAGAAATAAGATGGTCCGAGAAGTTGTAGAAAGAAGTCAGACCAGGAGAAGTAGAGGAAAGACATACAGAAAAGTTGTGGAAGATGAGAAGATAGGAAAGAGTGGTCAGTCAAAGATTAAGTGAGAGAGAAGTGCAGAGAGAAAGAAGTCTCCAGTAGGGTGAAAAATAAGGAGAAGGTGTAGAAGTAAGAGATAAGGAAGCCAACATGGATCTTGAATAGGAAAGAGAATATTCATCCTCCATGATAGGAAATATCAGGAATCTGGGTGAAGATACCACTCCAGAGGAAGAGAACGAGACCCCCCAGATCAAATAAAACTGACCCGAAGCTAGTGGCGCCAATCCTGAATAGCCCATACCCAAAGTGTATTCTATACAAGTGGTAAATACAATACTACCCTCTTATGTTAATTCTGTTCCAGTACAATTAGTTAGTCAGTCACAACTGGGAAGTGCTTGTACATGGAGGATATTGGGATCCCCTGGTAGGTCACAAGAAGGATCGTTAGGTTTCCTTTTGATAGGAGCAACAAGATCAACAATGGTTGGTCACGTGGGAGGTTGAATTGTCCAATACCCATAATTCTAGGGTAAGGGAGATGAAGATGTTGAACAACACTCTTTCTTGTGTGAGGCAATCTGGAGGTCCAGAGGGCCTCTAGATGTGAATAAGTGTTGGGTATGTGTTATATTCTTTGCATGTGTGTGTGTGTGGATGTGTCATTCACCTCAATTATATATGACAGAGTGAGAGGAGAACAATTCCCATGATGCATGTGGGATAAATTGGACTAAGTTTATAAAATGCCATAGGCATGTAAAAGACTAGGACTTCCTAGGCGATCACCCATCCCAGTACTACTCTAGCTTGAGCGCGCTTAACTACAGAGTTCTAATGGGATCCGGTGCATTAGCACTATGCTGTAGGCATGTACATAAGACCAATATGAAATAATTACATGATGTTTGTAATTAATAAATGAAGATGACATTACATTCCATTCCTCGTCAAAAGGGTGAATATCATGGTTTATCAAAACCACAGGCTCAAAATGGTGATTCAGTGGAAAAGGTGGATGGCCACCGAAATCCATTTGGATCAATGGTGATTCAGTGGAAAAGGTGGATGGCCACCGAAATCCATTTGGATCACCCCAAAGTTGAGATGAGAACTCAGAAAGCAAAAACTTTAGGATTTGGAGGGGGGCGACCCCTCCAAGGTTAGGATCCACGTTGGGAGTTGAAACCCTATCGCAACAACTAAGCTAACAAGACGTGTGGGCGACCCCTCCAAGGTTAGGATCCACGTGGGAGTTGAAACCCTATTGCAACAACTAAGCAAACAAGACGTGTGCAAGGAGTATTTTTTTTCCATAGTAAATGCATTCATTCACCCCACTTCATATTGCAACTTAAGATTAATGCAACTGGCTCATTGCTAAGGTGGAAAAAAAATTGGCCACTAGTGTAACAGATGGCTCTCCATAGGAGTCCGTTACACACTCATTAAAGCCGCTCTTGAAGGACAACCGATATACTGGATGGCACTTGCTGTAATACCCACATTGGTCCTGGAAAAGCTAAGAAAACTCGCATACAACTTCCTCTGGTCGGGCAACAAGGAACACCACAAGCTACACCTCTACAACTGGGAAACGCTGGCAAAACCGAAAATCAAGGGTGGATGGGGGTTCAAAAACATTTTCAAACTGGGAAACGCTAGCAAAACTGAAAATCAAGGGTGGATGGGGGTTCAAAAACATTTTCAAGTTTAACAATGCTCTAGCTGCCAACTCCCTCTGGTGAGTTCTGACTTCAAAAGGAATTTGGAGTTCTGTCATCAAGGACAAATACTTACCATACACCTCTGTCGCTTCTTGGCTTTGTAATGGAACCCCTCACACACGAGTTGCATCACAGATTTGGAGGAACTTAGCGAATTCGACACACTGGATCACAAATTGGCTTAACTGGAAGTTGGGCTCTAGCCATTCTATCATAACGACAAGGACCGCATTATTGGATTCGACCAAGACTCTTTTCTGTCACCACAATTAATCTCTCATTTAAACTCAAAACATATCTGCTTTCTTTTTCAAGCTAGGAATTACATTGTTCATAGGACCCCGATAACAAGCTGGAAAATCGGTCTTGAACTGGATCTACCAACAGGTTTGGATGCAAAGTGGGAAAAGTACTGCCTGGAGCTTACTTGCGCGGGCATTTTGCTACACGACATGGAGTATCATTTCTCGTGGGACAGAGGGGATAGCTCATGCCTCATCTCAGTAAACTTTTTATACTCAACCATTGCAAACACAGTCTGGCATAACAACATCAATGGATGGCATAAGCATCTCTGGAATTGGAAAATACCACATAAAATTAAGCTCTTCACCTGGCTATCTGTCGAAAAAAAAATCCCGACCTGGGATAACCTCCAAAGAAAAGGATGGGCTGACCCCAATATCTGTCAACTATGCTATAGGGATGAAGAAACAATCAATCGTTTCTTTTCACAGTGCAAATTCACTCGCCTTGTCTGGGACATGATTGTACTGGACAACAACATTAACACTGTCTGGAATGAGACCTCCATTTCTGCATGCTTTGAACATTGGACATCCAACGAGCGCAACTATAAGCTTCTCCCACCACTGGTTAATTGGTTTATTTGGTTGGCTAGAAACATTAAAATCTTTGACAATAAGCCACCCTCTATCAACACTCTTGCCTATAAATCTCTTGGATTGTACCAAAGCTGGAAAAACATACACCCAAACATTGTGAAAAAAAAGACATTAGTCAAACCTATTATTACTGAGGATACTCCTGCGGGGTGGTTCGATGGTGCAACATAACTTATTGGAATTTTGAGTGGCACAGGTGGACTGATAAGAATCAATAAAAGCTCTATCTATAGATGGACTTTCTATTGCGGCCCGAGCACCAACACAAGGGCATAACTATTGGGTGCCTGAGCTACTCTTCATTTGGCATCTAGACTAAATATCGAACACCTTCAATTGATCGGGGACTCAAGAGTTATCATAGACTAGCTGAACCACAAAGGCAAGCTACAAACTATCACACTCTTGGCTTGGAAGGACAGAATAAGATCACTTCAATGCCACTTCAAGAAGCTCATCTTCACTCAAACCTTTCGAGAGTACAACAAGAAAGCTCACCTGCTATCAAAGACAACATTACAAGGGAAAGTAGGTTTAAGCTACAAACTATCACACTCTTGGCCTGGAAGGACATAATAAGATCACTTCAACGCCACTTCAAGAAGCTCATCTTCACTCATACCTTTCGAGAGTACAACAAGGAAGTTGACCTGCTATCAAAGACAACATTACAAGGGAAAGCAGGTTTGATCACATACAACCATTGGCTGGATGGTCATGAGGGTCCCAAACTAACCACCAAAATATTTTAGCACTGGATTCTCCAATATTTTGTTTTGGCAGTTTCGTAGTTTTCAGTATATTTACAATTCTCTTCTAGAACACTTGTAACAACATCTCTTGGTTTATTCCTCAAAATTTTGTACTCTTTCTCTTAAACTTGTAGTAATTTTGAAATATCTCTCAAAAAATCTTGCTCTTTCCTCCTTCTAATTGGCTAGTAGACCAATTGTAAGTGAAAGATATACCCACCAATGGTATCTTAAAATTAATAGGGTGAGAGTGTGTTAACTTTTCAAAATATAATATCACTTTATAGATAATTTTGATATTTTAACTTGATTTTTATATTCCAACTTAAGATTAATATCTTAATGTGATAACAATATATTAACTTTGACATCTCAAAATATAATGTCACTTTATAGAGTATTTTGATATTCCGACTTAAAATTAATACAGTAACCGGTGTATTAACCTGGCATCCCAAAATATGATGTCGGAAACATCATACTCTATTTGAAGATGGCTATGCTCACCTTTCTTCCTATATATAGATAGTACATGGAACTCTTCCCCGAGCTAGAGAGTATTTCCGTGACGAGAATCGGAGCCGAACTGCAATTGAAAAGGAAGAGGCCATAGAATTAGTTCGAAGTCTCGCATTTTTTGACCATTCCCCGAGTTTGAGAGTAGTATTTTAGTGATGAGAGTCGGAGCCGAGGAGGAATTGAAAACGAAGAGGAGGCCGTAGAGGAAGACGAAGAAAAATTCCTCGAGCCCGCCCATCGCGACGGATTATATTTATATTATATAACATCAAACGCCACTGACAAAAAATTTGGTCTCTCCAATCTCAATTCATCTATACAATATATAAAAAAAGTAATTTCAGAAAAATCTCTGTAGCATCATCAAGTTGGGCTTCAGCTGACGTCCATCAGACTGTTGCAAGGTACATAAATTCTTTGCTGTTTTTTAAGATTAAATCTTAGCCTTAAACACTGCAATATTTTGTCAATTTTCATTAATTCTTTGCTTTAGATTTCATTTCCATTGCAATATATTGTCAATCTTAAATTAATTCGCAGAGAAATTTTATTTTCATTGCAATATGTCGTGAGTAACGGTGCTCTACAGTAGTTCGTCGGGCTAGGTTAACAGCTAGTTCGAAGCGCTTGTTTAGGGTTCAAATCCTGGTGAGTAGGTCATGGTAAAAACCCCATTCGAAATCAGGTGAAAGTCCCGGCGATCCTGCCCACGCGTGCGGAGAAAAAGTTAAGTAAGCGGCTCTGTTTGCTGGATAAGCGCAAATGTTCCCGTCAAAAAAATGGTGTTTTACTGTAAATAACCCTAAGTTGTTGGTAGGCAGCACTGTATTTTTTGTATTTGTTTTGTTAAATATTTTAATCCAAAAACCATGGTAATCCGAGGTATACTTGCGTTTGAAACCCCGATTATTTGCACAATCTGGTAGCCAGCCTGCAATTTGGCATTGGGGTGTAAACTCTTTGAATTGTCCGGATTTGAAGTTGTAACCTCGGGTTTGTGAAGTATGAAAACAAACGCAGTTAGTCCTCAATCCCCCATTTCGAAACATATAAAGCTCAGTATGTTGGAAACTATATGTACCCACTTTATTTGCTTTATTTG
>CBVK0100496459.1:0-12959 GCA_900067695.1 Picea abies | reverse complement strand
CAAATTTATTCACTAACCTATCAACATAAATTCAAAAAGTTTGATCATGATTCTTCAGTATGATTCAAACAGAATTTATTTTTCATGGGGTTTTATAAAAAAATATTTGTTTTTTGTCTTTATTTATTTTTTATACCCTCTTTTCATTTTTTCTATTTTTATCTTTTCTTTTCTTTTTCTTTTTCTTTTTGTAAATCATTTTCAGAATAAAATATTATTTACAATGAAATATGACTAGAGGAATAAATTCTAATCACCAGGTGATACTATAAAATATAGGGTTATAACAACTGGATAAATGTGCTTGTGATTATTCATCAATACAACCATAGTTTATTCTGGTAGTCAGTAATGGTCCACGGTTATGTCTTTCACGTCTCTTCTGCAAAGATCTGAAAGCATGATTGCCATTCCTTCGATTTCTATGGTGAGGATGATGATAAGGCACATAATTTTGTGTTGGCTGATCAAAAGATATAGGCTTGAGGTCTGGTGTACTCTTAGAAGTAAAACAACCAGGTATATCAACAATAGTGTCATCAACATTAATATATTCAACTTATGGCATGTTAGGAACAACCATCTCATAAATCGATTCAGTATATTGCTCAACTATCAAATCAGTTTGAACTCCACCTGCAACAAACAAAAAATCATTTATTTTCAACAAGGGAAAGTGTATGCAAGGAGGCAACAACAACATCATATCCAAGACCTTTTATTGGAGACTTCATCTCAGGCATAATAGGAGCAATAATACCATGTCCATTCTTCCCAAGTCCTCCTCCGATATATCACATCTTGCTAAGTAGTTGGGACCCTATACCTGTAGTGTGTTTTTCAAAACTAGGAGAAACAACACAATCATAAGTTTTAAAGAATAAATTAATAACATTTTTCTTATAAGGAGCACCAAAGGGTGGAGAATAAATGAGTGATACCTGAAGCTCAACAACAACAATATTCTTCTCAACAGTCTTCTCATCAATCTTTTCAACACTATGTGGTTGGAGAACTTGTTCTTCAAGGTTCTATTTGTGGTCCTACAAGCCCTGGAGAGTCTCACCCTTCTTATTCAACTACAATGATATGGCATCATAATCTTCCTTCAATGCATGATATTCATCAAACATTCGATTGTTATCTTCTTGAAGAGGGGCATCTTCTTCACAAAGCTCATCAATGGAGGCCTGCAAGTGGGAAACCTAATGAGTCGGTCGGGCATTTCTTTCCATCAGTTGGTTGACTTTTGTGCTCAATATTGTATGAGAAAGAGATTTCACTTCTTCCTCCATGTCTTCAAGAAGGTTGGGTTTTTCCTAAAATTCATCTACAAGAGTCTGGAAAAATCTTTCCATAGTGTTCCCCATGGTGGTAACCCTCCTAGTGTGTCTAGTTAGAGCAATATGGAACACATTTTTTGCAGTGTTCAACTGATTTTTCATTTCTGGATTTTATGTCTTCAAGGTAGCATTTTCATGAGAAAGGGTTTTCACCTCCTTCATGAGATCATCGACATGATCAGTTTTATTTCCAAAATCATCCACCATATCTTGAAAAATGGTTTCCATTGTCTATTCTAGGTAAAAACAATTCCTAGATTTTTCATCAAACCACTACAAAAGGTTGGTTTGAAAGAGGGTAGCCTCATCTTCCAGTTGGGCAGGGGATGCCTTTAGTTCATTTTTTAATCATTGATTCTCACTCTGCAACTATTCAGTGACATTCTGCAAGGCATTGACTTATGCATGATGTCAATTGTGAACTTCTTCCAAGGTAATGGCGTTTTTCTCATGAATCTCCTGCAATTTCTAAAGCACCATATCTTCAACTTCATCAAGCATGCCCATCATCAACAAAGGGAAAGATATATGGAAAGAAATCAATTGTTTATATTAGCCACATAGATACAACAAGTCACTAGTTCTTAGCATAGACCACTAGTCAACTTATACCAAGTTAGTAGACTTATAACGAAATAAAGGAGGTTTGATAACGAACAACCATGACAAATTTGCATATTTCAGCAAGAAACCTCATCAATGGACATGGATTTACACTTGTCTTTCTAAGGTATTCATCCTTCAATCAATTGTCCCAACAAATAGATGGTTGATCCACTTCGAGCAAACCCTATTCGATCAATTTCAATGCATGACAAAGACAGTTATTCCCAGAATAACCATAAATGATTAGTGTTATCTCATTCTCATATAAGTCTTTCTCTGGAAACCCGCGCTCAAACAACCATCGGCTCTCTTACCATGTTGAGACAGGTATTAAACACAAATAAGAACAGATCTAAGATCATATATGGTGTCTAAAGACACTGTATCACTGAAGCTTAAGCATGCTCCATGAGAGTGAAAAATAGATCTCCCAATGGTGATGATAAATTGATCAGAATGATTGTCTATAAATATGTTTATGTCATGGAACAAACTGACAATATTGGGTGTAGTCGGTTGCACCTATCCATAAAACATGGATATGGGATCCTAAGTGGACATGTTCAACCATAAATTTATTCGACCGTCGACCCAAAGGATTGATCGACCCACTTAATCGACAATGTGAGGTTTACGATGGAACTGCATGTTACAACACCTAGGTGTTCTTCATTCCAAGTAGTCGCTCTTCCACTATTCCTACAACAACCATAAGGTAAACATACACATTATAACTAGATCTGAACTCCACAATGTAATAAGGTATTCAAAAATAATTATACACTTTGAATGCAATTTTCAATTCAATACTTATCTATATGGATACTTTCCTGCTTCATAAAGCTGCCATGGGAAAGAATTCTTCTCATTGTTCTTTCAAACATTCCCTTTTTTATTTCATCCCTCATACCACATGCATTTTTCTATGGCAATTCAATTTATGTAAGTCGTCTCTTCCTTGCTGCATTCACACTTCTAGGGTTAGGAATCCCCTTCACCGCTAAATAATATTTTGGGAAAGCCATATTTCAAAGGTTTTCAAGTGCAAGGAGAGTGATAACTTACTACCAGGCATCCCTTGCCAATCTGTAATCAACAATCTTTGGCAACCATACGGTTTGAACAATATTCTTTCCAATCTTTCTTTCTTTCAGCCACCATCATGTTCCATAACTCCATTTCCACGACAAAGTTTTGATGCAGTCCATCCATATAGAATTAATCTAGCATTCAATTCTCTCACCGCATCCACAACAACTCCAACTCCATCATTTTAGTTGTTAACATATTAATTTCAATTAAATATAACATAATCATGCATTCACACAATGAATTGACAACTTGTTGTGTTTCCCCCAAAACAACCCACTTAAAATATCTTGAATTAGATATTTTGAATGGGTTCCTCCCTTCTCTAAAAAATTTTCAAGGTACTACATTACTACAATATTGAAAGGGTGTTGGCATAAAGAGTGTCAGGAAATGCAGGAAACTTCCACACTAATTCTGGCAGAAGAGAAGAAGAATTTAATCAACAAAGAAAATGACACAAGCAATCACACAATATACTGAGATTTTACCCTGGAAACCCTTAATCGAGAAAACTATCATTCCTTTGAGAATTCTTCTCTCTTGTTGTTTTATTCATTCAGAATAAAAGGTTACATGTCTAACCTTCTCTCTTGTTGTTTTATTCATTCAGAATAAAAGGTTACATGTCTAACCTTGGTCCACACCTAAGACACAATCGACATCATACCCTCTTTCAAAGGCAAGAACAAACCTGTAGCCAATTCGGCTTACATGACCAACAACCTACGTCACTTACACATGCATTAACCTGCAAAAGTGAATTCAATGATCAACTACAACAACAACCTTTATGGCCTTACAACATGCCTCTTTATAGGATTTACAATAGGTAAAACCCTAAATATTGGATCCCAAACATAGTTACATATCCATGCATATCATTGGCTACAAATCCACAAATCTCAGGATTCTGTTACAGTCGACCCCAAGTTAGGTTTACCGGTTGACTACCAGTTGGCCTTCATTCGGTCTCTAGTCGATCGTCTCATGCCCATACTTCGACCTCTTATTGGTTGACTTGTCATTGATATCTTCAACTTCAACTTTACCCTATCGACTTCCTCTACCTTCGACTTCTTGTCGATCTACCACGACTTCGACCTGATGTCGATCCACCTCAACTAGACTTCACTACAAATAATATAACAACCTAAAATTCTCCCACGTGTTGTCTTCTTTGCTAAAACATGAAATTCTAGAACTTTCGCTCACAGAACTAGGGCAACAATTCCCATTTCCTCTCTGCACCAAGAGAACTTCACAACACTCACAGACTTGGTAAACAAATTTGCTATGTTTTCCAATGTGTCTACTTTCTCCAATAGCACCTTGTTACTTTCCACCATATCTCTTACAAAATGGTATTATACATCAATGTGCTTAGCCTTTGAATGATAAGCATGGTTATTTGCCAGATCAAACATTGTGCTTTGACTGTCACAACTTACCTTCGTAGCTCTGCCCAAACCCGACTATTGAACATAATCTTTGAAGCCATACTACTTCTTTGCTTCCATGAGTGCCTACCATGTATTCAAATTTTGTTTTTGACAAGGATAAGACTGCATGTTGCTTTCTCATCCAATTTTTTTCTCTACCGAACATCTTTAATAAATATCTGATGGTCAACCTCTATCGATCTAGATCTCTAGCCTAGTCGACATCGACAAAGTCATGTACATATAATTTACCACTATCACCTCCAAGTCTTCCTTGGTAGCATATAGAATAATATTATGTGCCACACAAATACCTGAATACTCTCTTGATAGTTGTCCAGTGCTCCTTTCCAGGTGTCGACATGTACCTGCTCAACACTCACATGTACCTGCTCAACACTCCCACTGCATGGGCAATGTCTGGTCAAGTGCAGACCATCGCATACATCAGAATAAAAACCACACTTGCATAGGGAACACATGCCATGTCCTCTATTTCTTCCTATGTCTTTGTACATTGTTCAACAATAAGCCTTTCTCCCACTGGAATTGGAACCTTCATTGATTTGCAATCCTGCATGTTGAATCGTTTCAAAACTGTTTCAATATACTTCATCTGATTCAACCATAGATTTCTAGTGGCTCGATCTCTCTTAATATCCATTCCAAAAATGAATTTAGTTGCACCACGATCCTTCATGTCAAACTTGGAGGATAGCTACTTCTTCACCTCCTTTATTGCATCCATGATGTTTCCAATCAGGAGCATGTCATTGACATAAAAATCTACATATATGAAACACCCACGTTCTTCCTTGGAATATATGCAGTGATCAGCTTTGCTTCTCACAAATATCAAACTAAGGACGTATGTGTAAATCTTATGGTACCACATCCTTGGCGATTGATTTAGACCATAAAGGGATCTTTTGAGTTTTCACACCAAATCTTTCTTGCCCTTTACTAAAAATCCTTCAGGCTATTTCATGTAGATTTCTTCTTCCAGATACCCATGTAGGAACATTGTCTTCACATCCATTTTTTTTATCTCTAGATAGAATGTTGCAGCCAGAGACATTAGTACTTTAATGGAATTTAGATTTGTAACAGGGGAAAAAATCTCATTGAAGTCGACTCCCTCAACTTGGGAATATCCTTTCACTACTAGTCGAGCTTTGAACTTCTCGACTTGTCCTGTGACATTCATCTTCTTCTTGAACACCCACTTGCTACTGACGGGCTTTCTTCCACTAGGTAGCTTGACTAAATACCATGTCTCATTATTATACAAGGATTCCATCTCTTCGACCATGGATTCCTTCCATATTTTACCCTCTACCGAGTTGACTGGCTCACTGACCGACTTGGGATCATTGTCAATGGCAGTTAGCATGAATTTGGAATGGAAGTCGGGTGGACTATGCCTTTCGACTAGTTTTCTTACTTTTCTGACCTCCTTACCACTGGAGTCAATTGTTCCACCTCTTCCTCAGATTCATTCGACTCATCTGAATCATCTTCTTCGTTCCTCAGTTCAAACTTCATCGTATCAGGATAATTCTTGGTCTGAACAAATTCCTCGGGATCATATTTACCTTCGACTTTTATGAAGACCACATCTCAATTTTACATTGTTCTCCTTGATGCGATATCCTAGAGCTTATATCCTTTCATCCCTTCTTTGTATCCAATGAAAATACATTTGACTTCCATCTGGTCCAACTTGCTTGTATTTTCCTTGGGAACATGCACAAATGCATCACATGCAAACAATTTGAGATGTGCCACAGAAGGATTCTTACCAGAACAAGCCTCATTTGGAGTCATGTCAACTCTCATGATGAAGGAGACATATTTACCAAATATCTTGCAGTATCGACTGCCTCCGCCCAGAATTCTTGTGCGATCCCAACACCACTGAGCATGCTCCTTGCCTTGTCCATCAACGTTTTGTTCATTCCCTCGACAACTCCATTTTACCGTGGGGTATATAATGTGCTATTTTGGCGTACTATGCCACAATTATTACAGAAATGATCAAATTGCTTTCCACATAATTCACCACCATAGTTAGTTCTCAACACTTTAATCCTTTTCTCTATCTGGTTTTCCACAAGAGATTTAAACTCCTTAAATCTATCGAAAACGTATGATTTCTTCCTCAAGAAATATATCCATGTCTTCCTGGAAAAATCATCTATGAAGGAGACATAGTACAAGGATCCACCAAGTGAAGGCACTATATATCCATGTCTTCCTGGAAAAATCATCTATGAAGGAGACATAGTACAAGGATCCACCAAGTGAAGGCACTATAACCGGTCCAAACACATCACTATGCACCAGTTCTAGAATCCCATTTGCCCTTGTCGCTTCAGATGGGAATCTCACCCTAATTTGTTTCCCATATATGCAATGTTCATAAAAGTTGACTTCTAAACCACATTCAGGAAAACCTTCGACCATACCTTTGCTTTGCATAGCACAAAGTCCTTTTTCTCTAATGTGTCCCATCTTCTCGTGCCATAACCTAGTCGGGTCGAGTTCATCATGTCTTTTTGAGTTGGTTTGAACTGAATTGGCTCAAGTCGAGTTGAGTCGAGTCACATTCAAGTCAATTTAAGGAGAAATGATTTTGTTTCATCCATTCGAGTCGACATTCCATAACAGCTTGTACATGGTACCAATCCAAACTCCTTTCATTAAGACCATCGCACCTCTGACCATCTTACAGGAATCCTTCTGAAACAAAGTATCCACACCTGCATCACTCATCTTCCTGACAGATATCAGGTTTCTTTCCAAAGCTGGAATGTGTAGCACACCTGGAAGGGTTCTTTTCCTCCCATCATGTAGTGTCAGCCAGACTCTTCCGCATCCGACAATTATGGTTGTCCAGTCGTCCCCTAAGAACACAACACCCCCATCATATCATTCATATTCACATAACCATTCTTTATGTGGTGTCATATGATAGAAGTCTCCTGAGTTGATCAACCAAACATCTTGATTTGACTGTGTACTGGTCGATGCCAGGTACACATCACCTCCCTTCTCTGAGGTTGTCTTTCTCTCAGTCGACTGCTTCTCGTCGGATCCAACACTGCCTTCTATTGCCTTCGAATTACAATCCTTTTTATAATGCCTAGCTTTACTACATTTCTAGCATCTTTGCTTTGACTGAACCGAGGTTTTAGATCTAACCTTCAACTTATACTTTCTACCAGAGAATCTTCCTTTATATATGTTTATTGGTCGACCTCTCACTACCAGAGCATCTTTGGTCGATCCTTCCATGTTCTTTCTTCTCATTTCTTCCAACAACAAAGAAGCAACCATGTCCTCTAGCGCTAGTGTGGTTGTATTATTCCCAATAGCCATGACTAAGCTATCCTAGGAATCTAGAAAATAACCTAATAGGTTGATACACTTCTCCTCATTAGTGATCTTTATATCCAGAGACGATAACTAGATTAACACGGTACTAAACACATTTAAATGATCAGTCACCGAACTTCCATCACTCATCCTAAGAAGATAAAGTTTCTTTATGAGAAAAAACTTATTTACCAAAGATTTCGACTGGTATAAGCTTCCCAGATTGTTCCACAGTTTCTTGGCCGAATATTCACCCGAGACATTCAGCAACACCGAGTCTGCAAGACAAAGTTGTATCGTACTTCTTGGTTTTCTTTCAAATTTCTCCCATTCTTTCGTCGACATGTCTGTCGGCTAGGTACCTGGACAAACCATTGTCCACTGTTCTCGATCCATAAGAAGATATTCCATTTTAAGCTTCCAAAGCTCAAAATCCTAGCCATTGAATCTTTCTATATATATTCTAAAACTGCTCACCATTCTTTACCGCGATCTTTAAAACAATTTATGACTTACGACTCTTATTGTACCTAGGGTTTAGTTCTCAGATTCAAGATTGGAAAATCAAGATCTGATATACTCACCAAAACATTACATTGCTCTGATAACTCACTTGTTAGGGAAAACCTAAGCTCTAATACAACATGTCAGGAAATGCAGGACACTTCCACACTAATCCTAGTAGAAGAGAAGAAGAATTTAATCAAGAAAGAAAATGACACAAGAAATCACACAGTACGTCGAGATTTTACCTTGAAAACCCTTAACCGAGAAAACCATCATTCCTTTGAGTGTTTTTCTCTCTTGTTGTCTTATTCATTTACAATAAAAGGTTACATGTCTAACCTTGGTCCACACCAAAAGCCACAATTGACATCATACCCTCTTGCACAGGAAAGAACAACCCTATAGCAAATTTGGCTTACACACGCATGACCAACAACCTACACTTAATCATGCATTAACCTACAAAAGTGCATTCTATGATCACCTTACAACAACAACCTTTACGACCATACAACACACCTCTTTATAGCCTTTACAACAGGAAAAACCCTAAATATTGGTGCCCAAAAATGGTTACAGATCCATGCATATCATTGCCTACAAATCCCACAAATCCTGGGATTCTATTAAAGTCGACTCCAAGTCAGGTTTACCAGTTGACTACCAGTCGGTCATCTCATGCCCATAGTTTGACCTCTTGTTGGTTGACTTGTCATCAATATCTTTGAATTTGAATTTACTCGATCGAATTCCTCGATCTTCGACTTGTTGTCGATCTACCTCGACTTCAACTTGTTGTCGATCCACCTTGACTTCGACTTGTTGTCAATGATTTCAATCTACCTCGACTTCAACCATTAGTCGATTCACCTCGACTAGACTTTCACTGCAAAGAATATAACAACCCAACAAGGAGCACACAAGCAATAGGGACAGGATGATGATTTTACCAACTACTTGAGGGAGTACCAAACATCAAGAGATGAGATCTAGGTAGCCATGTATTACCAAGACTACTACAACATCAAGTACATGAATAGGCCTAGAGAGTGGAATAGAGAAGCATGAAGCCAACATAACTATGATATTTTGTGCATGGTGGGAAATTTATCCATCCCATATTTTGACGGATCTTCCAGGAGCACAACCAGAGCTTGGGTACAGACATTTATTTCCAACTTAACCCAATGAATGAGGCAAAGGCAATTAAGTTTTCCACCTTACACTTGGATGGAGAAGCTCGTGAGTGGTGGTACCATGGTCTAGTGACATTGGGGCATGCCAACATCACATCATATGTGGACTTCACCCAGAGGTTGATAGACAGTTTTGACAAGAAGGATCTCGAGATCCACTTCATGGAGTTGGAAAAGTTGAGACATATAGGCATACTAGAGGCATACATTACAGAGTTCTAGAGGATGGAAGTCATGGTGATAGAAATCTCTAAGAAGAGATTAGTGATTCTATTTATGGAGGGTTTAGTCGAACCCTTAAGAGGGTGGGTGAAGGCCTTTAGGCCAGCCACACTATAGGATGTCATCATGAGGACCCAGAACATAGAGGACACAGTCCCCAAGAAGGAACCAATGAAACCCTTTATTTTGTAGAAGGGTAAAGAGATGAAGCTTCCCTAGAAGCCATGGATACGGAAGGATAGGATGGATGAGGAGTCTTGGAGAGATTTGTGAAGGAAAAAGCTTTGTTATAGTTGTAAAGAAACTTGGGAACTGGGTCACAGATGTATGGTTAAAGGTAAGGTACATTATATATAGGTGCTTTCTGATGAGGAGGATTATGGTGAGGATGAGACAACACACATACAAGGCAGTGGAAAGAGCAGTGATGAGCCACCACACCTTGAGATTACACAATAGGCACAGTTACAGGAGGATGTCAAGGGAGTGACCATCTCCACACTTTCAGGACTCCCCAAGTATTATACCTTCGAGATTAGAGGCATTTTGCAGAGACAGAGAGTTACATCATTGATTGATGGTGGGGACACCCACAACTTCATCGATGCAGCACTTGGCGCTAGGAGACACATTACCATAGAGGACTTTGAGGGGTTCAACATGGTGGTAGCATATGGGTACAACATGACTTGTACTCAGAGGATCAGAGGAATGGATGTGAAATTGGGAAATTATACATTGACTGATGACTTCTATGTAGTGGATTTGGAAAACACCAATGTGGTATTGGGATTCCAGTGGCTATACTCACTTGGAGATTTCAGTATGAACTATCATATCATGAAGAGGGAGTTCTTGGACACATAAGGTCAGTATGTTGTTTTGAGAGGCATGTCGACAAAAAATCCTGGGATCATGTCAAACAAGCACACAAAGGCCATCTTTATACATGGTGATGTGGCATGTGCAGCAGAATGTTTGGTCACCATGCATAATCCATCACAGGACCACCAACAATATCATGTGGACATACATGAGTTGATTGGGGGGCATGACAAAATGTTCAGACCACTACCAATAGGGAGACCACCTAACAGGGGATTTGAGCATGCCATTGAGTTAGAGGAGGAGGCAAAGCCCGTGATCACCATACCACATAGAAATTCAAATAAGTTTAAGGACGAGATAGAGAATTTCATACAATAGTTGTTGGAGATGGTGCACATTACGCCTAGCTCTATTCCCTTTGCTTCTTCAATAGTATTGGTGAAGAAGAAGGATGGCACAGAACAAGAATACCATCAAGAACTGATACTCGATACCCAAGATTGATGAGTTGATAGATGAGTTGCATGGGGTAGTGTACTTGTCAAATATTTATCTTCGATCAGGGTACGATTAGATACAGGTCAGAGAAGAGGACATCCACAAAACAACATTCGAATGTCACTAAGTGCACTATGATTTTCTAGTCATGCCCTTCAGGTTAACTAACACACCATCTACCTTCCAGTAATGTATGAACCATATTTTCAACAAGCAGTTGAGGAGGTTCTTAATGATGTTCTTTGATGATCTATTGATCTACAACGGGACTTGGGAGGAGCATTTGAGGCATGTTGATGAGATTCTTAGCATCATGGAGGAGTAGTCAATATTTTCCAAGGAGGAAAAGTGTGAGTTTGGGATGATAGAGATTCTCTATCTGGGACATGTGATTGGCGCTCAAGGGGTTAAAGTGAATCATGAGAATATCTAGGCGATCTTAGATTGTCCCACACCAAGAAAAATTACAGAGTTGTGGGGGTTCTTCGGATTATGCAACTATTACAAGTGCTTTGTGAAAGGATTTTCACAACTTGGTGCACCATTGACAAATATTACCAAGAAAGGAGCATTGAAATGGCCAGAGGAGGCACATGGAGAATTTGACAGGATGAAGAAGACAATGAGTACTTTCCCAATGTTAGCACTTCCAGACTTCTCTCAGCCATTTGTGTTGGAGTGTGATGCATCCATAGAAGGGATAGCAAGGATATTGATGCAAAATCAACATCCTGTAGATTTTGAGAGTAGGAACATGAGGGAGCTAGAAAGGCTCTACTCCATTTATGATGAGGAGATGTTGGCCATCATGCATGCATGGGCCAAGTTTATACAATACCTAGTTGGATGACGCTTTCTGGCAAGGACTTACCACAACAACGTGAGGTATTTCTTGGAGCAGAGAGACTTGAGCGAAAGGCAACAAAAATGGGTGAGTAAGTTGTAGGCATATGACTTTGACATTGAGTATGTAAAGGGAAAGAAGAATGTAGTTGTTGATGCCCTTTCCAAGAGACCTGCAACCTTCTCCATGATAGAGATCTCAGTAGACTAGAAGTCCATTCTCTTGGTGGAGTACTCCAAGAATACATTCACCTGTGAACTGGTGGAGGAAATTATTCAAGATGACAGGTACAGAGTAGTGGATGACAACATCTACTACAAGGATAAGATCTATCTTGTCCCTAAGTCCACACTCAAGGATAAGATTCTGAGAGTAGTACATGACGCACCATTGGCAAGCTACCCAGGGTATCTGAAGACTTACAAGCATGTGAGGGAGAGATTATCTTGGAAGGGTCTCAAGGAGGATGTGTTATGGTATGTGAGGGAGTACATGACTTGTAAACATAACAAATTGAAGCTTACACATCCTGCATGTATGCTTCATTCGTTACCTATTCCCAAGTAGAAGTGGGAGAGCATTTCCATGGAGTTCATTACAGGGTTGTTGAAGGTACATGGCAGGGAATATATATATTTTTCACTTCTTTGTCATTCTTGTAGAGTATAACGCATCTCAGGTGGTGAACATATTCTTCTGGGAGGCGTTCAGACTGCATGGTCTTCCGATATACATAGTTAGTGATCGTGACATCAAATTTCTCAGCACATTTTGGTAGGAGTTGTTTAGGCTATCGGGGACAAAGTTGACACCTATTACTTGTTGAAAAGTCAACAAGAAACATGTGTCTAATTTACTTTTCCATTAAATAAATTGGACAATAAATACTAATCTATTATCTAATTTATAACTGAGTGATTTGAAGTTGTAACATAGTTATAAGTGTAGTTAATTGAGTTAAGCTCAGTTGTACTAGTTGTAACTAAACTTGCACTAGTGAGAGTTC
>CBVK0100496455.1:0-10116 GCA_900067695.1 Picea abies | reverse complement strand
GATTGGAGGGGATTTGAAGAAGAGAATGTAGTGGTATAAGGGGATGTTTAGGCCATAGAATTTGACTAAGAAAGAGATTGAAAGATGGCTGGAAACAAAAGAGCTCGAGTTTGCACAAAAATAAAATAGAAGCTCCACGTATACACCATGCCAATATTTGCAGAGGTATGTGGTTACTGATTTCCATGAAGCATTTTTCTGTTATTTTCCAGAGTTGGTGCAGGAGTGGATATTGAGGTTGAAGGGAAATAATATAATTAATTGGAAAAGACTAGTAGAGTGGACTACTGAGAATATTGCACAGATATAGAGGGTCAATAATAAATTTATGTGCGTAATAGATTTCTGGTTAGACAATATTATTGCAGGATTTATTACTGAGTTTGAAGTCGATACTATGAAGTCATACACTGCTGCAAAGTATGAATTTTTGAAGGGACAAAGAGGAAGGTACATTATATCACTTACGTCGATCAAGATTTTATTGCATGATAAAGGAGTGATGAAAATGTAGTTAGACAACTAAATCACTCTGTGTACATGGGGGAACTTGAGGAAGCACTAAGGAACATCTGAGATATGGAGATGACTCTGGAGAGAGACTAGAAGAAGAAATAAATGGACCCCATTATGATGGATGAGGAACAAACTAAGGAGATAATGGACAGAGAGAGAGTGACACATAGGGGAATACCCTACCAGTATAATATCAATAGTAAAAATATGGCAGTAGCGGAGCGAGAGAGCTTGGACAGTGATGAGGAAGAGGTAGTGAATCTCTATGCGACATGGCATATTGAGGAAATCATGTGCACTTCATATTAGAGGAAAACCATAGGTCAAGGGTCCAACATAGAAGAAGGCTCTCCATTCTAGATTTGAATTAGTGTGGAATCCACAACCCCATGTGCGACTGAGACATCTGAAGAATAAGAATCATTGAGACAACCAAAAGTTAGTGGTAGAATGATTTTAATAGGACGAGCATCCAGTGGTAGTTCAACTGGAGGTACAAATTCATCTATATATCAGTCAGTTATATACACCATGTAGAGGTGGTAGCACAATCAACTTTACAATGGCAGGAGTAGATCCAACTATTCAGTTACTAGAGTTCTGTGGACAAGGGTCGGAGGACCTAGAGACACATATGTTTATTTGTGAGAATATTTGGGCAGCCAAGTAGATGATAGATGAAGATACAAAAGTGGTGCAGTTGGAGATCACATTCAGAAACCACACATTGGACTGGTATATGGGTTTCTCAATAAAGATTCCACAAGGAGCACCTAAAAATATCGCATATGTGAATAAGGCATTCATCAATGAATTTATGCACCCTAGTTCAGAGGATTAGTTCATGAATGAGATGATAAAGATCAAAGAGAATCCAGGTGAATCGGTTTGGGAGTTTGATCATAATTTCAAGAGACTAAAAGGTAAGTTGAAGTATCCTATAATAGATATGAAACATAAACACTTATTTGTTAATTCACTATTGACACATTTGAAGTATCCATTGAGGAAGCAAAAATTCCAAATGCAGGTTGAGGCCTTGCAAGAATATTTGCAATTGGAGGAAAACTAGTATAAACATACAGATCCAACTGTAGAAGAGCTGAGAGTAGATATGGAGAAACTGACATTTCAGTTGAATCATAACAATGGTAAGGAGAAGCGAGAAGATTTACGATGTAAATTATGCATAGCAAAAGGACATCATAAGAATGAGTTCCCAACCTTTGCGTAGTACTTGGGAAAAGGAATGCCAAATCCTTTACCAACTTTATAAATATAGGTTGTATGAGGCATATAGAGAGGTATTACAGGCATGGTAGGTTTTGATGTTTTGAGTCACAGATACTAGTTTTGAGAGATGTGGAGATATTATTGAGTCAGTTTTGGAGATGATTCTTTTTATGAGTTTTAACTGAGGTTCAGGTCACAAGTTGTGGATATTGGTGCAACACTGGTCATCCTCACCACATACACAAACTTATTATGTAATGTGTGCAACAGGGAACCTTGATGAAGAAGAATAAAGAAACAGATATTGCCAGGTCTTTGTGGACGTATCCCAGGGGGGTGAACCATGGTAAAATATTGTGTCATTGTGTGGAATGTTTCTTTTATATGATTTATGATGGATGGATGAATGAATGAAAGAATGGATATGTTAGAGTTAGAATGCAACACACACTGGATCAATTATGTTATTTTACTACAGAATGAATTTCAATGAATGAATATGAATAGAGAATGGTAGATCAGATGAATGTTGAAGTATAAGTAGAAAAGGGTATGTCTAACATCCCCATGAGCATCATCCCTTCCATGATTGCAAACATCTGGGTCATGCAATCACCCATAATCTGTCTCGGGTGAGAGTGTGTTGTGCCCTCCGTGCGCAGTTCTTCCTTCTAGTATCCAAAAGGGCCGATGGTTTCTAGGGTTTTGTTAGAGAACTAAGGTAGAGCATAGGTCAACCCATACATCCAAAAAATGGTTTCGTTGTCGGGACGAACTTAAAAGATCAGATTGGAGGGGATTTGAAGAAGAGAATGTAGTGGTATAAGGGGATGTTTAGGCCATAAAATCCGACTAAGCAGGATATCGAAAGATGGTTGGAAACAAAAGAGCTCGAGTTTGTGCAGGAAGACAATAGAAGATCCACGTATGCACCATGTCAATATTTGCAGAGGTATGTGGTTACTGATTTGCATGAGGCATTTTTCTGTTATTTTCCAGAGTTGGTGCAGGAGTGGATATTGAGGTTGAAGGGAAATAATCCAATTAATCGGAAAAGACTAGTAGAGTGGACTACTGAGAATATTTCATAGATATAGGGGGTCAATAAAAAATTAGCGTGAATAGTATATTTCTAGTTAGACAATATTATTGCAGGATTTATTACTAATTTTGCAGTCGATATTACGAAGTCATACATTGTTGCACAACAAGAATTTTTGAAGGGACCAAGAGTAAGTTACATTATATCACTTACGTCGATCAATATTTTATTTCATGATAAAGGAGTGATGAAAATGTAGTCAGACAACTAAATCACTCTGTGTGCATGGGGGAACTGGGGGAAGCACTACGGAAGATATGAGATATGGAGATGGCTCTGGAGAGAGACTAGAAGAAGAAATAAATGGACTCCATTATGATGGATGAGGAACAAACTAAGGAGATAATGGACAGAGTGAGAGTGACATGCAGGGGAAGACCCTATCGGTATAATATCAATAGTAAAAAGATGGAATTAGCTGAGCGAGAGGGATTGGATAGTGATGAGGAAGAGGTAGAGAATATTTGTGCGACATGGAATATTGAGGAAATCATGCACACTGCATATCAGAGGAAAAATAGAGATCAAGGGTCCAACATAGAAGAAGGCTCTCCATTCTAGATTTGAATTAGTGTGGAACCCACAACCCCATGTGCAACTGAGACATATGAAGAATAAGAACCATTGAGACAACCAACAATTAGTGGTAGAATGATTTTAATATGATGAGGGTCTAGTGTTAGTTCAAGTGGAGGTACAATTTCATCTAATATTAGTCAGTTATCTACACCATGAAAAGGTGGTAGTACAATAAAATTTACAATGGCGGGAGTAGATCCAACTATTCGGTTAACAGAGTTTTGTGGACAAGGTTCGGAGGACCTAGAGACACATATGTTTATTTGTGAGAAGATTTGGGAAGCTAAGAAGATCATAGATGAAGATACAAAGGTGGTGTAGTTGGCAATAACATTCAGAGACCGCACAATGGACTGGTATATGGGTTTCACAGTAAACATTCCACAAGGAGAACCTATGACTATCGCATATGTGAAGAAGGAATTCATCAATGAATTTATGCACCCTATTTCAAAGGTTTAGTTCATGAATGAGATGATAGAGATCAAAGAGAAGACATGTGAGTCAGTTTGGGAGGTTGATCATAAGTTCAAGAGACTGAAAGGTAAGTTGAAGTATCCTATAATAGATATGAAACATAAACACTTATTTGTTAATTCACTATTGACATATTTGAAGTATCCATTGAGGCAACAAAAATTCCAAACTTAGGTTTAGGCCTTGCAAGAAGCTTTGCAATTGGAGGAAAATTGTATAAACATACAGATCCAACTATAGAAGAGCTAAGAGCAGATATTGAGAATCTGAAATTTCAGTTGAACCATAACAAAGGTAAGGAGAATATAGAATATGCATGATGTAAATTATGCATAGCATAAGGACATGATAAGAATGAGTGTCCAACCTTTGTGTAGTACTTGGGAGAAGGAATGCCAAATGCTTTACCAATAGGAGAGCCATGGTGAGAAATATGCAGAACACATGGAAATGATCCTTATCATTGTCCCATGATGCAAAAGTATCAAACAATACCCACGAGTACATTATGCAATTTATGTAAATCTATAGGACATGAAGACAAGGATTGTAGAACTTTGGAAATAATGAAGGAAAGGACTTCAAATACTTATAGGGTGCAAGATGAACTAATGATAACGTGCAATAGTTTGCAACACCACTGTAGTATAGCCCACAACAGTTTGAAACACCACCGCAGTATAATATTGTGCAACCACAATGAAATTAGGCACGTCAATATAATACACCGCACATAGATGATAAAGGTAAGAGAGGAGGATTCAGAGGAGGAGGCAGTGGAGGAATAATATTTGGAGGAGGTAGAGGACCAATGACTTGTCACAATTTTCAGAAACCTAGACATTATGCAAGTGATTTTCCACAACCAACTATGACATGTATGTATTTTCACACAACAAATCATGACACAAAATAATGTCTGACACTATTGACAAAGATAAAGGAAAAAAGGAACCAGAACAATCAGAATGTCCAATGGATTGTTGTGGAAAATGGAGAAAAGGATCGAAAGAAGATAAATATATTTACTAGGGTGGAGCTAAGAAAGGAGCATATGCAACAAAGCAGAATCAAGACCAACACCGGTGGGTCAGAAATAATACAACACCTTAATAGAATTTTGATGTGCACAAGGAGAAGGAGACATTCAAGGAGGCTAGACAAGAGATTTTGAAGGAGAATATTGTGTCTACTTCAGGTATAAATCCAAGAGATGATGTACCAATGTATGGCATGCCTCATCTGTTTGATTAAACTAGTAGAGACCAGACTTCAAAATAAGTAAGTAATCTGAGAAAAAAATTGGGGTATTGTGTGAAGTTGTTGAATGATTAAAACTCTTTACAAGTATTACAAAGTCTGTTAGAAAAGTGCAATTCTGGGGAAGAGATGAAGTTAGAATAGAAGATATTCAATCAGGTTCATAAGAAGAGAAGAAAAAGTAGGGAATTCAGGTTGAATGCAAACATTGGAGATTTTAATATGGGTGATATCATATTATACTTAGGGTCTAAAGTAAATGGTATGCCTAAGAAAACATGGCAAGCCATGGGGGAACCTACGTTGGGATATTCACCTATTATGTTGAAGTTATCAAATCAGCATAGAGTGGTACCAATTGGTAGATTGAAAGGCATACCAATAGATTTAGATGGTGTGTGCACTATGGCAGACTTTGAAGTGATTGACACAAGTTGATAACACTACACCATATCCAACATTGTTGGGACTAGATTGGGAATTTGATAAACAGGCTATCATCAACTTGAAGACTAGGAAAATGATATTTGAATCAAGAGAATATAGATTCAATGCACCATTAGATCCTTCATAAAGAGGAAGATATGTTGAACCTGTGACAGAGAATTTTATTACAGAAGACATAAACTAGTTGTATAGAACTACCGTGCGAGAGGAAGATCATGTTAAACCAACAATAGATGGAAATCTTAGCTGGAGAAGCATTAGTTCATGTGCTTCAGACTCTAAAATAGGACTAGAGAATTGGTAGCAACAATTGCATGAGTTATCCACCAAAATATGTGCAAGGATGACATGCACACTAAGATGGGTTGGTATAGAGGTAAGAGAACCTCCTACTTTTTATGGTCAGAATGATTTAAAAGAATTTTTAACAAAGTTTGAGTTAGAATTTTTTGAGAGTCATAGGTTACGAGTTTTGGATATTTCTTTGAAATCTACACCTGCACATTGGTGGGGTAATCATAAGGAGAAGATTCAGAATTAGTATCAATGCAAGAGATTATTGCACATCATATTCAACGCAGAACAAGAGAACAAATATGTGGATAAGTATGATGGAATGGGAAAACCCAAAGAACATATATAAATATGTATAATTCAATGGATATTAGTACTACCAGGGAACTGGATACATCACTTTATCCATACATGGAAGGAATCCCAAGGAATTGGTATACAAAATTGGAACAACGCGGAGAAATTGCAAATTGAGAAGAGATGAAACAAAAATTTTTCATTACATTTGCATTTGAGCATGAGAATCCATAGATAGATATAGGATTAAAGTTGGTAAGAGATAGGATTTTTGAAGAACTTGAAGTGGAAATTGTGACAACTTATCAGAACCAAAAGGGACAAACAGTCAGGCAGTTTCTACACTATTACCACGTTGCAGAATATGACCCAGCTGAAGAAAACCTACGCAACATCTAGATAATATAAGTCGAAGGGGAAAGAGAAGTAGACGGTCCAAATATAGATTCAGAATATTTTTTTGCACCATTGAATATAAGAAGGTAAAAATTGTAACAAAAAAAAACCAAAATATTGAAAGTATTGGGGACTATTGGGACAACCAGAAAGTAGAAAGAATAACAAAGTTACTGCACGATTATAGTGACCTATTTCTAACAACATTTTCAGAGATGAAGGGGTTACCGGGAAAACTTGGAGAGACGAAGATCCCTTTGAAGCCATATTCAGACCAATAAGACAGATACCTTACAGGTTGAATCTAGTGTATAAGCAAAAAGCTAAGAAAAAGATTGATAAACATGACAGAAAGAGGTGCATATCAAGAAAGAGGCACAACTCAATAAAGAGCCATAGATCAAGTGGCACAACTCAAGAAATATTATCTCAACTCATGGAATTAGAAGAAGATAGTATTTTAGTTGGTTTTCATCCGGATGTACAGGAAGCAAAGGACAAAGCTTGGCATGATAGGCACATTAAGAAAAAGAAGGAAGGAGATTTTGTTCTCCTCTATGAAATTAAATATTTGTAGCACCTAGGGAAGTTCAGGGTGCATTGGATAGGTCCATATGAGATAAAGTTTGTCACAGATGGAGGTGTTGTGCAGTTGCAAGATTTAACATGAAAGGATATGCAAGGATTGGTGAATGGTATTTGACTGAAAATGTATAGGGACAATCAACCCAATAACCCTCAGTAGTTGCAAAACAAAGGAGTAAAGATATACATAGTGTATATAGTAGAAGTAAAAGAAGAAAAATAAAAGAAAAAGAAGAAAAAGGAAGGAAAAAAAAGTGGAAAAAAAAAAGAGACAAAAATAAGTTAGTAGAGGGACAAGTGGTAGACAAATAGTTGGAGGATACAGTGTGCAACAGAAACTAGTAAGTGGTATGAAAAAACCTGAAGTCACTGTGCGATATAAATGTAAACACAACACAATGAGAAAATAAATCAGTTGGAAAAAGAAATGCTAGTGACCGACAAAGTAAGGTGAATTTATGATAGAGTTTATAAAAGGGGAAAGAACAAAAAGGTAAACACTTAATGTGATTTTGAGCAAACCAGAGAAAAGGATAAAACATGGTGTGATTCTGTGAGAAGTTGTGAAGATTCCAACCTAGATTTATAGAAATTTTTTCCCGAGCTAGAACAATGACACCACCGAAGTTTAGAGCATCCAAACAGTTCACAAGAAGGACGATAAGCACCATAATAGAGTTGAAATTGATGGAGGATGTGAAAAGAGTGGTAGATGTGGATGAGATCCCATTTCAAGTAAGTGAGTTAGTTATTACGACACTTGTCAAGGAGAAGAAACCATAGGTAGAAGAAATAGAGGTAAACTAGGAAGACGAAGGTTGAAACCATAGAGAATAAGGAAACCCTAACTCAACAAAACTAGGAGTGGCACACACAGGTAGAAAAAAATGAAGAAGATAACGAGATGACAGAATTAGATGAACCTAGGGAAGCATATAACCCTAGACCCAAACAACCCCCAGAGGTCGAGGATATTACAAATAAACAAGAAAGTGATGCAAATCAAGACACATAAGAAGAAATATAGAACAAGACAATAGGTCCATCAAATAAGAAAACAAACCCATCAGTAAAAGTGTTGGACATAGTGTCATTGATGTATTGTCATTAATGTCAACAGTCGATGGCATTGTTGTGATGATAAGTTGGTATGACGAAGTGTCATTGATATCAACAGTATTATGTTAGCATATAATGGTTGATGTCAAACAGTTGGACAATATGAATAGATTAAATCTCACGAGAGTTAGTGAATGAAGATCAAAGCTCAGAAGGAAGAGCGCATTGTAGAAATGTCATCAGGATCGATGGAAAGACTGAGAAGTTGATTGATGCATATAAAAAGGTGAGAAGCTTCAGCAGCTTTCCGATCAAGAAATTGATAATGTTGATTGTCTCATGTAACAGACATTGGTCATATGAGTGACCATGGGCTTAAGGACTATTGGAGGATTGGTCAACGATGAGATCGAGCTCTGGCCGTCAGATATGCAAGTAAGATCAACGACAGGGATGAATTGCAGAGAGTGAAAGGAGAATTAAATGACTCGCTAGTTCCAATCCCGCAATTGGTCTAGATCTTCAGATCTCATAAACTCAAATATCGATGACTATGGTTGATCCAACAAACGATTATATTAAGTCATGATAATCATATGCGCAATCACAAAATCAACGACAAGGATATATTGCGGAGAGTGAAAGGAGAATTTAACATTGTGCTATTTCCAATCCCACAATTAGTCAGGACTGTCATATCTTATAGCTTCAAAGATCGACGATTGTGGTTGACTCACCAAAAAATGCACAACTTCAAATTGCAGAGCTCGGGTGATGAGTTAAATCACTCACAAGTTGTGGTTCCACAATCATCCTTGCTCGTTGATCTTCTTCGAGAGTCTTCACAACCGTTGGATCAATTTGAGTGGAAGGATAGGATAAGAGGGGAAAAAGGCTTGAGAATTCAAATCCTAAATACTCGTTATCCGTTGGATCACATTTTAGTGGAAGGACAGGATAAGCAGAAATATTTGAGTTTTCGGTTATCCGAATATCCGTCAGTCGTCAGATCACTTTAAGTGCAAGGATAGGATAAGCGGAGAAAAGGTTTGAGAATTCAAATACTTGAATACCTTTTGGTCGTTGGATCACTTTTGAGTGGAAGGACAGAATAAGGAAAAATATCTGAGATCTCGAGTATCTGAATTCCCGTCAGCCATCAGATTAAAATTAAATGGAAGGACAAGATAAGAAGAAAGGCTTAGTTCTTGATTACCTAAATTTTCATGAGTCGTCAGATCAAATAAAGTGGAAGAATAGTGTTATCCACAATTTTGGTCATCATGATGATATTTTGATAATGTTATGATGATGGAAAATCAATCTCTTCATTAAGAACACTTTCCTGATAAAAGTTACATTTGTCTGCTTCCATAAATCATGCTTTTAAGGGCTGTTCGTAGGCTACTTATATATCTGCCTGCGAGAATTCCTTATTCTCGCAGGCTACATTAAGCTTGAGTGCGAAAAATTCGCACTGTACCTAATGCCAGGGTGCGAACATTTTCTTAAAGAGGAAAAAGATGAAGTTCTCGAGCCTTCTAGAAGGGAATCTTCGAGAAGAATGAGTTGGCTAACAAATGGTTATCTAAAAGCTGGCATTCCAGATATCTTGGGATCATTCCTATCCAAGTAACTAATCTATCTTCTCCTATATATTGAGGGGAATGCTTATGGAAAAGGTTAGAAGCAAGCTAGCAAGAGATTGATTGGAGATTTATTGAAGGCCTGTGTGAAGGACTGATGCTACAACAGCTAGAGACAACAGCAAGGTCATCAAAAGTTGTTGATTTTCTTCATGCATGAGCAAGTGTGTGTGTCAGAGCTAGGAGCCATCGAAAGGAGACCTATGACATCAAGGCTCAGGTTGT
>CBVK0100496450.1:0-23740 GCA_900067695.1 Picea abies | reverse complement strand
AATGATTGTTCCTCTTCTCATGGGCTGGTAATAGAGATGACAATGTTTATCATTTGTTATCGATCTGTAATTGTTACAAGGAAAATTTAAGTGTAAGCAGTCTTTCATTTCTTTAGATATAAATAAAAATAAAAATGCAAAACATGCTTAAAACACACAAAGTTATGTCAATAGTATAAAACTTATTATACCAATACAAATTACTACTGATATAATAGCCTGAGCTATTGTAAAAAAACAATATGATAGAATTTGACAGAGATCTTACTTCCTCTTCCCATGGCTTGTAATACAGATGGTAGTGTTTAGCATTTGTTAGTTCAGGAAACCCCTCCCCCACTCCTAAGTATTGTGACACTTCAGAATCAAAGATATAAGAAACTGGTCAATCCTCCCAATATCCTAATATTTACAGTTTCCAAGTGTAGAGATAAATTTCACACATTAGTCTGACAAGAAGGTTAAAAATATGGCCCCACCTGTAGGAAATAACATCCTACATATAGATAAGAAGAGGTAGGTGAGAGAGACTTAAGATTGTCTTAAAGTTAGTTCCCAATGGCAGATTGATGGAGTTCATTTACCTTTGCTTAACCATGCATACTTATTTTCATCTTTTCCTACAAGTAGTGCCGTACATTAGGACAAGTTTTAAGATTAGGAGTTTTATTTATTGTTTGTCAAATCATCACCCTCTCTAGGTAGAATTCCCCGCTGCCAGCAAGCCTGTTCAGTACTCCGATGAGTTTACCTAGTCATACCATAGGCTGATACCCTCTATTCAGTATCTCAACGGGTTAACCTCTTACACCTTTTTACAACAGAGATTGGTCCACCATCTTTTAAGATTTGTGTATGAATATTTCTTTTAGCAAGGAGATGGGGAGGAAACTCTGACATTTTTTGTTTGTTTGTTTTGGATTGGGATGGTATTTAAGTTAGGGGATGACTCTTCTTTATGTATTCCTTATAGATTGTCCTGATGTAAGGGATACTTAAGTGGGTGTAGCCAATTTGAAGATATGGTATATTCAAGCATTTTTAAGGTGTAGTGGATGGTACCATTGGAAAATAACATAAAGATATCTTCAGTCCCTACTCACTTTCTTTTTTTTAAGTTATATTGATGTTTCCATGGTTAACCGCTAATCATACCTTCTTGCTACTCTTTCATAAAGATACTTTGCTCACCTAATCAGGGTTCTTGGGGAAATTGTACTAGTAACCTCTAGGTTTGATAAGACAAAGTGTCACTTCCTTACGTCCTCTAGTGGTGGAGGTTATGAGTAACTTCCATGAAAGAAAAGGAAGATATAAGTCTCGTAAAAATGGATAATTGAAAGCAGACAGTTTCTAATCATAATAAAAATAGTCACTATCCAATTGGTGCTTAAGAAAAAAACAAAGTTTAAATATAGAAACATCTTCTTTCGAAGTAAAATACTTCCCTTTTTTCCTCCTTGGAGTTGTCCACTTGTTGTTAGATGAACACTTGCAGAAATTTCTAAAATTGTTTATCAGAAAAAAAAAACACACTCTAAAATATTTACATATGTACAATCAAAAATAAAAAAGTTTCAAAAACACGGGGAGGGAGAAGAAACCTCCCCATCCACCAAGGCCAATGCCTTGTCGGCTGACATGACCTGTATAAAATCTTCTTTAGAAATGGGTCTTTGGTAGAGTTTAAGTCGGTGTCCATTCACTACGAAAGAGACTTGTCCATCATCAATTGTTTTTATCTTAACAACCCCATTATCATACATGGTAACTACCTCATAAGGACCCAACCATTTAGTGGTAAGTTTTCCTTTAAAATTTTTGAATTAGGAATCAAACAACAAAGCCCAATCATCGGGTTGAAATTGTTTCATTTTAATAAATTTATCATGCCACTTGCTTTTCTGGTTTTGAACTAAGATTCTCCTTTGGATAACATCTTGTCTAATCTCATCCAATTTATTCAATTGTAGGGATCGTTGTTTTTTTTCCTCGTCTAAGTCTAATCCCAATTGTGAAACAATACAAAAATTCCTTGGAATTCAATCGGTAAGAGCACTTGTTTTCCATAAAATAGTTCGTATGGGGTATGCCTAGTGGTGTTTCTCCATGTGGTATGATATGCCCACAAAGACTTTGGAATTCTATCAACCCAATCTCTATGGTGTAATTGGACAATTTTGGTTAGAATAGTTTCCAATACTTTATTTGTTGATTCTACTTGGCCATTAGCTTGTGGGTTGTATGGACAGGACTTACGATGCTTTATCCCATATTTTTCCATTAATTCCTTCATTAGATTAAAAGTAAATTGTGTACCCTAGCCTGTGAAAATATCATGAGGAACACCAAAGCGAGTAAAAATATCGTCATAAATGAACTCAACAACATATTTTCCAGTATCCCTAAACAAGTCTTTTGCCTCTACCCACTTGGTGACATAATCTGTGCAAACTAGAATATAATTCTTCGTACTAGACATGGGGGAAATTTGTCCTACAAAATCAAGGGCCCATTTCTCAAAAGGTTCTATCATAAATTGGGAACGTAAGGGAATTTCATCAACTGATGTGGGTCTTCCTATCCTCTGACAGCTATCACAACTTCTCACATATTTGGCATCATCCTTAAAAATGCTAGGCCAATAGTAACCTGAATGTAAAACCTTATATGATGTACGTTTATCATAAAAATGTCCACCACAGGGTCCATCATGACAACTTCGTAGGATTTATGCTATCTCATCTTCCCATAAAAATCTACGAATAATCAAGTTTGGCACAATACGAAAAAGGTCATGTCCAACCCAAGAGTAGTTAGCACTTTGTGTTATAATTCGACGTTTTTCATGAGGTGATAAATGAGCTGGTAATTTTCTAGTAGCTAAATAATTTTCCATGTCTGCAAACCATGGAGTATTTACGGAGATGGAAAAGAGATGCTCATATGGAAAACTATCATCAACATGAATACTATCACCCTCATGACTAATGCGTGAGATAAAATCAACTACTAAGTTCTCTTTTCCTGGTCAGTTAAGGACGGTGATATTGAACTCTTGTAATAAAAGGATCCACCTAGTTACTCGACCATTGGTAATAGGTTTGTTCATGATAAATCTAATGGCAGAGTGATCTGTATGTACAAATACCTCATATCCTGTGATATAATGGAGAAACTTGTTGATGGCATGGACAACTGCCAATAATTCTTTTTCGGTGACTGTATAGTTTATCTCAGTAGGGGACAATTTCTTACTCACAAAGTAAATGGCATAGGATTGTTGGTCCTTTTTTTGTCCTAATACTCCTCCTATTGCAGTATTAGAGGCATCAATGGATATATGAAATGGAAGGGCCCAATTGGGTCCCCTAAGAACTGGTGCCACATATAATTTAGATTTTAGAGTTTCAAAGGTGGTTTGATAATGGTCAGTCCAAAGAAAATCAATAGCTTTTGTAAGAAATCCGAACATTGGTGCAACAATCTTTGTAAAGTTGTCAATAAATCGTCGGTAGTATCTGACATGCCCAAGAAAGCTTCTTACCTTTTTTGAGTCTTTGGAGGTGGAAGTTTGACGATTACCTCAATATTAGTAAGATCCACTTTAATCCCTTCAAATGAAACATGATGACCTACGACTACTCCTTCAGTCAATAACACTTTACACTTTTCGTGACTTAAGGATAAATTCATTTCTTGACATCTAATAAGAACTTTCTTCAGATTCTCATATGGACATTCAAGCCACCATAGATTCTCTATAACAAACTGAGATGGTGGGTATATGGTAAGTTTCTGTATAAAAAGTCCATTAGAGATAGTCATTTCACCTTCTCTACAACCAATAAATGTATTGGTTGTGGGCAACCAAGGTCTTCCCAATATAACAAGATGCCCTTTAGCAGGATCCTTTGAATGAATGACAAGAAAGTATACTAGATATTCCCATGATGCTAATGTGACTATGATATCATCCAAGATTCCTTCAGGTATAACTTTTGTCTTATCTGCTAATTCCAAAATAGTTGGGGTAGGTCTAAGGAAGTGTTTCAACTGTAATTCTTCTAAGGTAGTAACCATCATAACATTAATGGCTACCCCTAGGTCTATGAGAGTATTTCCAATGAGAACCTTATTAATGGTTATTGTTACTACGAGATTCCCTGGGTTTGCATGCTTTGTGACCCTAGGCTGCTCTGATATGTATTCAGACAATTCTCCTATCATATTTACTGTTGGAGGATCTTTCTGTTTCCTACCTGGTTTCTTGATACACAATTCCTTGATCACCTTACTGTAAATTGGAATGTCCTTTATGGCTTGTAACAGGGGAATTTTGACACAAATATTCTTCAATTCATTTAAAATGTCAAATTCTGGTCGAATTGTTGGTTTCTCAATTGCTAATATCTCTGGATAAGGAGGGGTGATCTGAAATTGAAATGGGTTTGTTTTCCTTTAAATTACAAGTGTAAAAATGGTATGTGTTTGGGTAATTGGATCAAGTTACTAACACATAAGTTTAATGCATTTTTACTTAATCATGAGCATTGTATCAATCATATAAAAACCATAAAAAATGAACACATAACACAACAAATGATAAAGGAGTTCACCCCTCTCTTGGGCTACATCTCCTGGTCTAGCTTCCCTCGGATCATTTTCATTATTCTTAAAAAGTTCTTTTACAGTGCTCAAAATACAAAATAGATGGCTCCAATGGCTCCAGAACGTCCAAAAACCCCTAGCTGGTATTTTTCTACACCTGGTTTGGCCAAAAAATGACGAAGTTACACCTCCTAGAAGTTTTCCCCTTCAAGCTCTTTGTACTTGCTCGCCAAATTGCACCCACTGTGTGACTAACCTGACCTCTGTGTGTTTTCCGTGCCAAAACCCAGAACCCACAACAATCCTACAAAATAGGTAGAATTGTAGGACCATTTGCGCCAGCCCCCAAACCTCGACGAAGAACCCGTTTGTATGGCCCCATTGCTATAGCGGGAAAACCCGCCTATGGAATACACTAGGGTTCAACATGTAGGTAGATCTAACTGTCTTAAAGTCTCCTAATTTTTATAACTACCTCGAATATACCCCACATTCATGCATAAAATACAAAGTAAAATGATCCGATAACTTTACCTTAAACTCCATGTCCGGTGTCGATCCTTTTGCGTTTGATTTCCCCACTGACTACAAGTCTCCTCCCAAGGATGACCTGCATTCAGAAACAAATAAACAAGGAACTAGGAACATGCATATTATATATTAATTAGTGGGTTAGATGTCATAATAAAACAAAAACCAAACATAAATATTGAACACATCATATTGTGGAACAAGAAAAGTATTCCTTTTATTCATATCACAAAGTTTACTTACAATGAGATAGATGATTTCTCCTCGAACCCGTTTCGAGATCCTCTTCACCAAGCTCCAACTGCGCTTCCATGTATCTTTCTCCTCTCACACTCTCTCTAGGGAATGGAATAGGCTTATAATGGAGGAAAAAGGAAAGAATGGGAAATTCTGGTACAAATCTCACAAGGTGGATGCAAATTCTTGGGGCAAGGAGGGGATGTGAAACGGGTTGAGTTTCACTATTATTATGCTTAGCTTTGGAATGAGACCCAAACACCTTCTTTTATATGAACAAAGGATGGTTATTTGGTTGGGTGATGGGCTATAGGTGGTGGGACAGTTGGAAAACTACCCAATAGCTCATAATCTCAACGAATTCCTCGCAACTTTTTAATTTTTGCAACATTTGTGGGTATATGCGGGCTATAACGGTGCAAATAACATACGTATGCAAGATTTAGTGGTGAAGAAAGCATGTGTACATTGGCAGTAGTGGTGTAGGGCGCATACATCTTCAAAAATATGGTTTTTAAGAAGAGCTGCTCAGTGATGGCTTGGGAAAAATAACAAGTAAGAGGGCCAAATGACAGGTATGCATGTATGGTGCAATTTAGGGTTATAAAAGATCCCCCCTAATTTGTGAGGTCAAAAGAGCATCTGATGGCTGAAATACATTACAAATCTTCACCAACGTATGAAGCGAGTGAGCCCAAGACCAGAGTTTAGGAGGTGCCATCTGCAAAAATAATAAATGTCTCTTCGAGGCGGGCATACCCATGCTCAGGATGAAATAAATCATGTCTACCAATCAAATACACTGCAGATCCATGGCATATAACTATATAAATTGTAGCCGCAAGCAATACACATGGATATACATCTCAAAATCAAAGATATACATATATAGTATCCATCTTCAAGAAGCCAAAGATGCCTGATGGCTGGAGATGAGGCCTTCAGAGCTCGAGAAAAAACTTCAAGATATTCAAAACTCGGGTAGGAGTGTAATGTGAGTGTATAAATTTAGTACCCAGAGGTCTTTGACGACTCATCGGGAACAAACAAGAGGATCTCGGTGATCAGGCAGATAACCTCATTGATTTCGAATAAGGACTTGATTGGACTTTTGGGGATGGCCGGGCATGAGGGAAAGAGACAAACTACAGAAAGCCCAAATCAAGTTGGGTAAAACTCCTCTTGGACAATAGCATGACAAATGATCAGACTCAGGCATCATGACATTGACATAAGTTCACGATGTAGGAGGCAACACAAACTCTCCATGTGTTTGGAAGAATAACCAAACAGAGGAGGACACAACTCTATGTAGCGAGAACAACTTCCTAAGGTCATATTAAATCACAAAGATTAACAAACAAATGGAAGGATGTGATTTGTCCAAGGGCGACTCATTGTGCTGCCATAAAAAGATAATATTTTTCTCGTCCTCTTTTTTGGGGTATATTTGATTTTTTTTGTCTTTTTCAATTTTTTTGAAGAGCTTGAAAAAGAATAAAAGAATGCTACATTACAAAGGAGGAACGAGTGTTGCAAGAATACTAGTTCCAGGTGCAAGGAACACACTAATGCTCAGAGCAAGGAGACATGTGTAGGAAAAGGACACTCAGGAAAATTCCTCCATGGGTCAAGGTGTCAAAATGAAGAGGCAAAGTGCTACAAGGCTTGCTTATAAGGCATGCTTCAAAGGTTCAATTGAGAGCAACATGGAGCCGACATTAGGCCAAAGATACAGGGATGTAAATGCGATTAATAAGACATGATGGAACCCCCTTCAATGTATTTTTCATGAGCTCAGAGAGGGTAAGCTCGATGGTTTTTCATTTTTAGAGAGTCTGAAAAAGCATAAAAGAAGACTCTGCTGGGGTACCTTTTTCGAAGGTAGTCTAGTCGGTTCAAAAAAGGGATAAAATAGCACTGAAAAGACGTCTATTAAAAACCATTTTAATGAGTGTGAAAAAGAAAAGATCACTCGGAATATTTTCAATTTTAAGGAGTTTGAAAAGAGCTTAACTATGGACTCGCAACCTTTTTCTAGATTTAGTCCCTTTAGCATGAAAAAGGATAAAATTTACTTAGGAGAACTCTCTCGGCGAGATGAATCTCCCGAGGAGTATCTTTTTCCTCCTTAATCTACAGGCTATAAAAAGGGGTAAACTCATGCTAGTAGATGTTTTTATGAATCAATTAATGAGTGTGAAAGAACAAGGTCACTCAATGATCTTTTCAATTTTAAGGAGTTTGAAAATAGCTTAACTATGGACTCCGTAGGGGATGTTCTTCTGGACCATTTTAACGAGTGTGGAGGAACAAGGTCACTCGACAATATTTTCAATTTTAGGGAGTCTGAAAAGAGCTTAACTATGGACTCCCTGTGGGTTCCTTTTTCATAAATTTAGTCCCTCAGGCCCAAAAATGGGTTAAAATTATACATGAGAATACTCTTCTAGCGAACCAAAGTTCCTAGAGCGTACCTTTGTTTGTAAAATTGACCATCCGGACCAAAAAAGGGGTAAACTACTGTCGGAAAGACATGCCTTCAAGTTTTAGTTTGGCGAGTGTGAAGGACAACAAGATCACTCGATAATCTTTTCATGTTTAAAGAGTCTGAAAAGGGCTTAAAGACGACTCATTTTCTGGGAGTCTCGAGGGTGAGGCCAAGATTGATGACATATCAAACGTATGAGGATAAATATCGTAATCAGGAAAATACTAACAAGGACTCCCGAGCCTAAATTCATTAATGACGACATGGACACCAAAATGCAACCAGGATCTACCTAGGGCATCCACATAGAGGTAGGATCTACCACCAAATTATGACACTTCTAAACAACAATGACAATTTTGTGTCACAATTCGGTGGGTTCGATCCTATGGAAAAGAGGAAAAGACAATGAGATGAAAAAAGTGGAGGTGAGACCTTAACTTAAATGGAAAAATTGGAAAAACGACTTTTACCAAAGAATATTTAAAAGTGACCCATCTCCCAAAATTTTTTCCAAACCAAAAGTGAAGTGTATCGTGACATCCAATGAGAAACTCAAGAACCACGTTAAATGATTTTCAAGCCAAAAAAAATGACAAAAGGGTTTCAAAAGTGGAAAAAAGGGCCAAAAAAGTCTATAAATAGAAGCTGGCAACTCATTATCACCATTGCAAATTGAGAATTAACAAAAAATCCAAAAAAATCCCTTTTCTAAAAGAGTTGATTCTGGGAGATTTAGAGGACGAAATGAACTTCCGCTCGGACCAAGTAAGTACAAATCAACCCATCTTGCATTTCAATACTTTATTTTTGCATTTATTTTAGTTTTTTGGGGGGTGCACAGTCCTAAAAGGGGGTCGCCCTACGTGTACGTGGGCTGTCTAAGGACAACCCACATATGCCCGTGGGAAGAAAAGAATCTACCCGTGTGCATACGTGACTGTGTCGAATACAACCCACATGCATATGCAACTGTGTCCAATACAACTAGCGTACACCCTGAAGAACATGGGAAAATTGAAAGTAAAAAAGTTAACTCCCCTTTGAACTTGTCATTTGACAGGGTGTATGTCCACTGGAGAGAGAGGGAGCACAGAGACATAGATATCTTGGTTGATGAGGACCTTGCAACTATGTCCGCATTGAGACAATGTGGTTTGTGGAAGTTCTTCTGGTGTCCATTCATGAGGGCACAACCCAGGCTACTGAATGCCTTGGTGGACTATTGGCACCCTGACGTAGAGGCATTCATGCTTGAGGAGAAATCATTGACTCCAACGATTGAAGAAATTTACTTTCTGACTGGCCTCTCGAGGAGAGGTGAACTAGTCAACTTGCGTGATTTTCCCCCCTGGACAACATTGCTGAGTTGATCAAACTACGTTGCAAGGCCGACACTGAGAAAGTAGGTTCTCAGGTGCCAATCCATAAGATCACCAACCTATCACTGAAAGTGATAGTTTTACTCATTGGGTGGATCACTGGATCTACGGCCTTACATCAGGCCTCCTGGGTGCACATGCATTGTGTGGTGTAGTGCTTAAATGCATGGATATTCGACTGGAGAACGACCATGCTAGACTGCATGAAGAGACAACTCACCGAGTGTCGCGGGCGGAGTAACAAAAACTTCGAATTTGGGACCATTTTGTTCTCGTTCTTCTTTGAGAGGGTACCTAGTCTTAATCCATGAGAGACAGTGTGAGGGCATGTGGCCTCATTCCTAGCAACGTGTAGATGGGTAGCGTTGCTACCATGAAAGGGGGGAGGGAGGACCATAGAGGCCTTCGATTATACATTTTTTCACTGGTGGGCACGATAGATTCTGACGATAGCGGACTCGCCCTATGCCAAGATCAACTTTTCTAGGGACCTAGACATGCCCGTACCTCCTGGAGCTGAGCGAGGAGAGATGGGTATGTTTGTTTTTAAAGTTATTTAATTTTTAGTTTATATATATATATATATCATTTTTATGTGTACCAGAGTATCTGATAACTATGTATCTGTTATGTACAGATGTGGGGCTAGTGCGTCCAACAAAATTCACAAGGACCAGGCGACGTCCTCGATTAGAGGCGGTACCAGCCGCAACCTCCGGACCAGAAGCAGTAGTAGCAGGGAGACCTCCAGCCGGAGAGGCTGAGAGAGTTTTGAGACGGGTGGAGCAGAACCTAACTATGCTCACTCGTGCAGTTCCCATGGATGAGATCGAGGATCTCCCACCTTCGATGCAGCCTCACGTAGTTGGGGTGCCACGAACCTGGGTCCAACTCTTCCAGCATTTGGCAAATGCCGTTGTTCACTATGGCAGGGCCAACAAGCCCTGTGCTTAGCTAGGATGGACTACTTACATGCCGAGGGAACTCTTTGTATGTTTTTGAGGGCATAAGCCCCATGATGTGTACTGGACATATTATTTTTTGAGGCGGTTGCGCCCACCTATGTACTCTGAGAATTTTTGATATATATATATATATATATATATGTTGTGTGTGTGTGTGTATTTACATATTTTATGTTTTATGGATTGCATTTTTACAATGTATGTACATGTGTATGTGTGTGCTTCTTTTATGTGTGTGCAATATGCCAATCTAATACATGATTAGCTAGAGTATCTGTGATTTGATTTAATCTCCTAGGAACATGGACATATGTAATGTAATCAAAGAATTGTTCTAAGAGACTTACCCTAAGGAATCGTTGGTGTAGAGTAGGATCATAAACGTGGTAAACCCCATTTAACTGGGACACAACCAACTGAGCATCTAAGTAGACCTGGAGGTGAGAAATACCATGTGACAAAGCGTCACGAAGTAACTCTATTACTGTTCTTTATTCGGTGACATTATTTGTGGTGTCACCTAAACAGATACCTCCAGAAGATAACAATTGGCCTTGAGGCGTGAAAATCACCCAAGCTACGAAAGCAAGCCTCCGAGTGTGTCAGCTAGCACCATCCACGAACCCAATGAACACCTATGATTCACTTGACATTTTCCACAATGAAAAAGATGACATAAATAATGACACGTCCATAAAACAAAAAGGCAAAAAATAACTGTATAAGAACTATACATATGTACAAGAATTCACCCAAGGCAACCGACCTATGAGTAATACTTCTTGAGGTAGAGCCCATTTCTAGGCTCCGCCAAAGATTTTCCTTCACAGTCAATTAGATGATAAGCACCCTTCTTTAAGACCTCTTTCAGAATGAAAGGTATGAACCACATGGGTTTGAATTTTCCTTCCCCTAGGGGATCTTTATCTTGGTCGTAGACTAAGACAAGGTCACCTTTGGAGAAAATACGAGGACGAAGGGACCGATGATATTGACACTTGAATTTTTTCTTGTGAGTATCGTTAGCCAAGGATGCGTCACGACGTTGCTCATCGAGCTGCTCGAGATATGATAATTGTTCCTTAAGCGGTGAAGTGTCTGGCAATAAATGTACTGGCAACTTTAGAGATGGGATTTGGCACTCTATTGGAAATACTTCTTTCAGCCTGTAAACGAGTTTAAAAGGTGAGAAACTAGTTGTAGTATTTACAGACGTTTGGTAGGCCCACAACGCTGAGTACAACATCAAATGCCAATTTGACTTGGCCGAAATGATTGTTCCCTGAAAAATAACCTTGAGAGACTTATTCACAACTTCCACATGACCATTCGCTTGTGGGTAGTAGGGTGATGAATTCTCTTGCCTCAACCCAAGATTTGATGTTAACTCGGACATCATTTTGTTATGAAATTAACTGCCATGGTCAATGACAATCTCCTTTGGGATGATGAACCTTGCTACTATCTGGTTAAAAATAAATAGAGCTGCGGTTTCGCCATCATTATTGAACGTTGGCATAGCCTCAACCCACTTTGTGAAGTAGTTTACTACTACGATGATATAACGATGCCCCCTAGATGAAGCCAGGTGGCATGTAGTATAATCAATCCCCCACTTGGTGAAGGGACCAACTGTAATGATGGGAAACATGGGAGTAGGGTGTGCCCTCATCTTTCGAGAGAAGATCTGACACGGGTGACATTTCTTGATCGATTCAACGCAATCTTTGATTAACGTCGACCAAAAGTAGCTGACTTGTAGAATCTTTTGGGTTGTTGCCAACCCAGATAAATGAACACCACATGCTCCAGTGTGGCAGTCACTAATAACGAGCTCCACTTCTTCATGAGTGAGACACCGATGAAGGATGCAATCTACACCTTGATGATACAAAGTGTTAGCGAGAATGAGATTTTTTTTTTCCTAATGGCGTATACGTCAAATCTCATTGCGAGAAGCAGAGGCGGGGCACTTCAAAGTCTGGAGATAGACTAGTATATCTCCATACCAGGGGTCCGAATGTGAAATCAGAAAAAGAGATCCCTTAATTGGTGATTCTTCGGGTGTAACATCACTTGAATCGACCGTAAGTTCCGAGATAAGTTCCGCAAAGACCAATGACTTCTTAGATTTCATAGAAACAAAATCCAAGTCAAATTCCTGGAGGATAAATATCCATCCACTGATCTTTCTACCGATTACATGTCGTGTCAACACATATTGAAACAAATTCACAATGATAATGATGGTGGTATTACGAAGCATAATATAATGACGAAACCATTGGACACAATGAACTACTACCAACACAAGCTTCTCAACGTGGGAGTAGTTGAGTTCTGGTCTAAACAAGCCTCGGCTTAGGTAATAAATCACATGCTGTTTAAGTAGATCGTCCTCTTGAACCAAGACCATACCGATGGTCGACTCTGCCACGACTACGTACAATAATAAATATTTATTATAATTGGGTGGCCGAAGCAGAGGGGAAAATGTGAGGGCACGTTTAAACTCTTCGAAAGAGCGTTGAGTAGCTTTGTCCCAATAGAAAGGAACATCCTTTTTCAATAAACGCATGAACCCTTTAGTGATCTTGACATAGTTTGTGATAAAATGCCAAAGAAAGTTTGATTTTCCCTGTAAACTCTGAAGTTGAGGGACTGTGCATGGGGGAGGCAATTGAACTATTTCCTCAACCTTTAGAGGATTGACCATGATCCCTATTGTCGAAACTATGAAACTTAGAAGATGACCCAACGTCACGCAACAACTGCATTTGTTTGGATTCAAGAGAATCCGATAATAGCGACATCACTCAAAGATAAGTCAGAGGTGCGTGGGATGATCAAATCTCTTACGAGATCATGATGATAAATCATCGAGATAGGCCTCGACTATGTGTCTGAGATCGTGGAAAGAAAAACACATGGCCCGCTGAAAAGCGGCTCCAACATTCTTCAGGCCAAAAGGCATCTTTCAATAAGCAAATGTACCCCATGGACATATAAAAGCTGTTTTATGCTGGTCTTCAGGCTTAATCTGTATCTGATTTTATCCCGAAAAATCATCCATGAAAGAAAAGACCTCACAGCTAGCGCATTCATCGACAATATGATCAATGAATGGGGTGGGGAAATTATCCTATGAATAGGCCTTGTTCAAATCACAAAAGTCCATACATACACAAATTGTTCCCTGCTTTTTGTTGACCGGAATGAGATTTGACACCCATTGAGTCGATTGAACGGGGTAGATGAAACTAACTTTGAGCAGTTTCTCTACTTCAACCTTAATAGCTGTTGCTTTCTTAGGATTTACGGACGAATATTCTATTAGATTGACTTAGCGTGAGGATACATCGTTATTTCATGTTTGACGATTAATGGATCAATGCCTGACATTTCCTCATAAGACCAGGCAAAAACGTCGTGGAATTATTTAAATAAATCTGTGTAGATTCGAATTTCCTCAAGGGAGTAGTCCGCTTCGACGAAGAAATTCTCCACGACGCCAGGGGTTCTGGATATGTCAATAGGTATCATTTCAGCGATGGTTGCCATATTACTTTCGACGTAAATTGCATGCATAGCCAAAGGATTGATAGGACAAGACCTATCTCCAGTCATAGTCAACACGAATTCACCTGCCTCAATTCTTCTTAACTCCGAGAGAAAATAAGATTTGTGATGGAGATCATCCAAGGGTCTGTCTGGACGAGTCATTGCCTCAATAATCACCTCGTTTGATGGAAATATAAAGTCTAAAGAATAGGTAGTGGCGAGGGAATATTGAGCCCAAATAGGCTCGAGAACCAGATATAACTCTTGTGCGGGAGTCGGATCAGGGTCGATGAAATCTTGCTAGACTATAAAGTACGCAACCTTTGCCGTGGACAAGGGCATGGCCATGCCATGATGCCCGGTCCCTTCCATCGTGGCAGATGGGGAAGGAAGAGTCCACGAATCGTTAAAGTAAGTCATGCAGAATGACAAGACTTGAAAAATTTCAGCCTTAGGTTGGTCGGGGACAACCGATATGAACTTGACATCATCATAAGGAGGCAGGTAATCAAAAGTACCTATCAAATGTGGGCACAAACCAACCCCTACATTGACGATGCTGGGCTGAGCATTATCAATCATCGGGATCGTGGATGCCCCCAATGAAGGGTTAGGATGAGAGAAGGACAATTGATCAATGGACACAATACAACCCTCATGTGGAAACAACAAGACCTGGAAAAATTTGGTGACCACTGCATGCATAGAATAGGTACAAATCCTTCCTAATAGAAGGTTGTAGTCGAGAGGCGCATCGACCACTTCAACTTCGACGCACACGGTCTTCCCCCGTAACTACACAGGGAAATAAGGGATGATCCCATGTTGTCTGAAAGAACAACCGTCGAAAGCAGTAAGTAGAGTAGGTGACAGAGACAAAACAGGTTGGATAATGGCCTTCCAACATGACAATGACATCACGCATGTCGAGGCACCCTCATCAACCACCGTGCGAAAAATATTCCGTGTACATTTTTTCTTGGTGTAAGCCACTACTATATGAAATGCCACATGGTAGGGGAGACAAGGTTTTAAGTTGGTCGTATCAAGCATGATCATTCCCAGATTACAGGTCTCAGCGGATCCCAAAGAGGATAATAGAGCCTTTCTCTGTGTAGGGCAGCTCTTGAGGACTTCCAAAGAAGACATCGCGCAAGGGGTTTGTGAAAAATCTTCCACCACATAGTAGTTCTGGGCGACCTTTGCATTCAGATTATGTGAAGCTTTCTTGAAATTCCCTTTCGGGATGTGTGTCATTGTTTCTCCCATTGTCTTCTCAATTTGGAGAGGAACATATGGGTTTACGACTTCCTTACCCTTTTCAACAGATTCTGACATTCCATAATCGTGTACTCTAGTCACTATGTAGGAATCAACTTTCATCATATACATATGGAGGGATCTCCGTCGCAGCTGACATAGTTTACTCCGTCACTTGGAAGGTGATTCCCACAATGGTCACGCTAATCCCAGTAAAATTGAGGGTGAACTGCTCAGCCAGCTTCACATTGTACCTTTTGATCTTTTCACAAAAGCGCATACATCCGGCTTCTTCATAAGACGCCTTGATTTCTGGATTTCTCATTTATTAATTCTAGGTCTTAAGGCTTAGACCTCATGACCCTGCCACTTCTTGCCTTCTTTCTTATGATTTGGAACATTTCCATGATCCCAGTATATATTTATCTCATGCGTGCAGTAATGAACTGTAGCACCCTCTCTGCACGACAAATAAGAATGATAGACTTCATAAAGACTTTTAGAAAGGCAATGATAGAATATTTGCGTGACAAACAAAATAAACCACATGAGTTTCTGGCGCGACAGTAAGGCATGATGGAAAATTCCGGTGCAGTGGGAAAACTCAATGCAGTGGAAAACAACAACAAGAGGCTTGTTGCGGTTGGGAATTTAGGCGCAGTGAGAAATTCAACACGACATGAGGAAATTCCAAAGAAGAAAGGTTGACTGTGAGAAGAAATCACATCCAACATGCTAGTTTGCATCGAACTCCAATAGGATTTAAACAATGACTGAAAACGATGAAGGAGACGCAGTAACTCAAATCAACAGACTTACAATACAAACAATGACAATCATCTTTCACACAATGAAGGGCTCCAGAGCTTGCAGAAAAAACCAAAGATAACGGACAAATACAAAAAGTCAAGGGAAGGTATGCAAGGTGACCAATATTTATACTTGAATGGATAAGGAATGGAATCATGGAAGAGGACGATAAATCCATGGCGATGAGAATTTTGGAAGCAGGTTGAATATTTGCGCAAAAAACTCGTGGGACAGGTACACTTTGAAGTGTGAAAAGTACAAATGATAAGAGAAACAGAGTATAAATGATAGAAGCGTCGTGATTTTTCACCTTTTTGACTTCATGATTAGGCGATGATGTTCATTATGTCTTTCAACATGACCTTTATCCCAACAACCTGCCTCGATCTATGACACCTAACTTCCCCTTTTCTGATAGGAATCGGTCTCTAGGGAAAGGGACCTTTACAAGTCGCACATGGCTAATCATTATGCCGTTTACTGACTCCAAGGGCTAGACCTGCTACTTTTTGATTTTGACCCATTCATTATTCGGTCATTAACCTCACACGCTTTGATGCATGAACTACGACTCATATATGACTAACTCTAACTGCAAAAATCACGGTGCTGACACGAGTTACTATTTTCTTACTTAATTTTGAACTCGAGGCAAAAAGTTATGGCCTTCTAAAATTTCTTATTAATTTCCACTTTATCATCATGTGGCATCCATGTGACTCTCGGTCACTTGTGCCCTCCAAGGTGGCACTGACGCGGAAACTGACATGACACTTGCCACTTGGTCCATCGGTCCCCCAATCAATGGTTCATAATACTTCGAAGCCTTTCCTTGTCGTCGAAGTCTTCTCCGTCAGAGTGTATCCAATCCTAGCTTCACTTCCCACTCTGAAATACCTATTATGATGACATCATTCGACAGATATAATGGTCCTCCAATGGTCAGGATTTGTTCAAGTTCAAAATTGCTTGGAAGTTAAGGTCCATCCCTTTAAATTTTCTTACTCAGCCATGTGGGACCCACAATATATTGACGACTGTCGTTACCTCATTCCCACTCAATGATCAACGATGTAGATCATTCCTTGAAGTTCCTCCTTCTGGAGCCCAATCACTTTGATCCACCAGTCGAGGTTACCCTTGACTAGATCGACGACTCTGATTCTCTCTTGAAGTTCCTCCCATCGAAGTGCATCCCCCTCTAGGAATGAAAATCACTTTGACCATGACCCCTCTGATGAACGAATGGGATTTTCTCAATTGGTAGATATGAAGGCTAAGATTTAAAGTGACGACCTAAGGGCCTCCATGCCCAACTATGCCCACTCTTGTCTGTCGACCAACCAACTGTCGACACATGTCATCCTCTCAGTACATGGATTTCCATGATGGCATCCTCATAACCTTTTTTGCCAAGATGTCACACCACATCACCATGACATCACCATTCTCTCTCCTCATACTCGAAACACACTAGATCTATGGCTGAGATCATTGGAATATTTCTTGATAAATAAACAATCCTCCTTTTCTCTCAGAGTCCCTCCCATCGAAGTGCCTCCACTTCGGGCATCTAATGTTTCTTCGACCCTTGAAATCTGATGACACGCACCAGAATGGATCCAACGGTCCATATATCTTTGAAGCCACATTCCGATGGATCAAGACTATTAGAATCCCTCGTCATCGGTCACCATGCAACCTTGTACTCATACATCCTGATGGTAGTGTCCTCCGATCAACGGTGGATATATGTCCACCCTTAGATCCAACGATCGTTAATTAAGGGAAACCATACAGAGGCCTAAGACCAACAGGGGCCCACCTAGCACAACCATCTAATAACATGTGGAAACGAGGGTGTATCATAAGCTGATAGCTAGAAAAGTACAAAGGATGATGGAGCATTAACTGTACATACAGAGAGGGAATCTAATGTTGTGATAAAAATGACACAAGGTGTAACTTTGTAGTGTTCCATGTTTCTCTGTGCTTCTCACACATGTCACAAAGGTTTGGATTTTGATTATAAACTATTCATCTTCCTTTCCCCTCATGCATGTGGGATAATATTTACATGATCCATGATCAATGATGGATAACCCACTTAGTAGCTTGATCGATGGTTGTTGTAATTTGGTTTCTTGCTGGGAATATTGTTGGTTCAGAGGCTCATATAGAGAAGGGAAGGGATAGCTAATATCTTAGGGTCGTGATGGATCGCCCAAGCACTATTTCCAAGGTGATATCAATATTATTACATCTCGATGCTGTTCGATAGCCATTAATTAATTCAATAATACCGCAATAAATTATGTAGCAGTCCCCTTCAAGACCTGATGTTGTAAACCTAGGGCTTTGATACCAATATGTAACACACCTAGGTCAATAAACCCAAAATTCTTTGTTCTATACTTTGATCTGAACCGTACCCACCTCTTAGGTAACTCTAATTTTTCCCTCTTGGGCTATTTTTCATTTCTGATATCCATTAATTATAGAAAGAAGAATGAAGTGTACACATGCATTCATCAAGATTCCTGCTAACTATAACTAGATATTAACATGTAATGCACAACAATAACCAACAAACAAGCATGGCATAAACACATAATATCTAAGAGATAATAATTAATACACAACGAAATAAATATACAACAGAGAAAACCATGACAAATAGCACTTATCTTAAGTAATTTCAATCACCAATTGGCTGTAGACCAAGGACGTTCCACCCAACCATAGACATTTTTGTTCCAAATCTCAACAACAGGTCACCCCTGAGCCAAGGCTATGAATAAACAAGGACAGGTTCTAGGGAGACACTCAACTTCCCTAAATCAGTTGGCACTTAAGATCTTATGGTTTCTCACACACAAAAATCCAAAGTACACCGACCCTCTTCTTCCCATCCTACACCACCCAAAGGAAATGGACCCCCTTCAGTACCACAAAGTCCCTCAGGCTATTCACTTCTTTCCAGGGCTCTAGTGCATTTGGTCCAAAATATCCATGCTGGGACTCTCAGAACTCGCAGTTGTGAATAAAATTTAGCACATACCAATGCATCTTAGATGTGAATCAATTAATGGCTATAATACACCAGCTGTTTCTACAACCAACAAAAAATGGCTTTCTTTCCAACAATTCATTTTCCTCCCCCCCCAAGCCAAGATTGGAATGAATGGAAAAAAGGAATGAGAAAGGATTGAATGGAGAGAGTGAGCAGAATGAAGAATTCCTGTGTGTATGCAGCCCCACAAACAACCCAAAGATGGGTTTATATATTTATTGGGAAATCAAGAATGACATGGTATTCCCCAAGAAGCTCATGTAACCACTTATATCAATTAAATCTATTATGGGTAAAAGACTTAGCCCCTTAATCCCCACTCTTGTGGAATCATAGCCCCCTATAACTCTTGTCCTTGTCTGTCTAGAAACCAACAATGTGTTTTATTGTTAATAATGATCAAGTGTTACATTTCCTAGGCACTTTGACCTATTTTAATCATTTGGGTGCTCTAGCCTTCCACAAAATCACAAAATACATTATTTAATTTGGGGAATCAAAACCAAGGTATTACAAAACTTCTTCATCCAACTCAGGGAGACTGGTTTGAGTTTGGCACTTAGTTCCAATCACTTTATTTAAGCATGAGACATGAAAAAAATGATGGATCTTAGAATGACTCGACAAAGCTAACTGGTAGGCCATGGGCCCTACTTGCTTGAGAATTGTATAAGGACCATAAAATTTTGGGGCATGTTTCTGACAATGTTCATCTTTGAGTGAATTTTGATTATAAGGTTGTAGATAAAGAAACACTTGGTCCCCTTTAGTGATTTGATGTTCAGAACGACCTTGATTTTCTTGTTGTTTCATATGATTCTGAGCTAGGGTTAAATTTTATTTGAGGGTACAAAGCATGGTTGCTCAAATCGTAAGATTATTGTCCATCTCCCCAATCTTGGAGACACCTGACATGTATGAGAGAACCAACAATGGATTTTTCCCGTAGACTACTTCAAAAGGAGTAATGTGAGTGATAGTATGGTAAGATGTGTTGTACCACCATTCAACTAGGGGTAACCATTGAGCCCATTGAGTTTATTTGTTAGATGAAAAACACCACAAATATGTTTCCAAACACATGTTGACAAATTTTGTTTGCCCATGAATTTGGGGATGATAGGTGATGCTAAGATGCAATTGGGTTCCCTAGAGTCAGAACAATTGTTTCCAAAAAGTATTGGTGAAATTTGGATCTCGGTTAGAGACAATAGAATGAGGCATTCCATGGAGTTTGAATATATTCTCCATAAAAAAATGAGCCACTATGGATGTAGTGAACGAGTGTTGAAGAGAACATAAATGATCATATTTGAAAAGACGATCTACTACCACCATGATGACTAACTTATTGCTTGATTTAGGTAATCCAACAATGAAATCCATGGAAATATCCCTTCAAATAACAGGTGAAATCAAGAGAGGTTGGAGTGTTCTTGGAGCTTTGACTATTTTACCCTTATTGCGTTGACATGTATCACATTCAGCCATAAAGGCACAGATGTTCTATTTCATACTATCCCCAAAAAAAGAATGTTTGACCCATTCATAGGTTTTGGTAAACCTGGAATGCCCAACTGCGTGGGAAGCATGCAACTCAGAGAGGACTGTGGGTTTTGAGGTTCGACTATTTTCTTAAATACAAACAACCTTTATAGAGAAGTTCTGGATTGTGCCAAGAGTAACCTAGAGAAGCTTGAGGATCCTGTTACAATTGTTGGATTAGGATAAAAGGTTTGGGGTCTTGCAACCATTCCTGGTGAATGACTTGAAGCTATTCTGTGACAATGAATGAGAGGGAAAAGAGGGACCCTTCTTCTTCATATTTCCTTGAAAGAGCATAAACAACTACATTTTATTTTCCATTCTTGTAGATGATCTCATAATCATAGCCAAACAACTTGGTCACCCATTTTTGTTGCTCTAGGGAGGAAATTCTTTGCTCTAGAAAATAATTGAGTCTAAGATGATCAATTTTAATTTGGAAGCATTGCCTCAAGAGATAAGGATGCCGGAGATCCACTGCATGAAGAATATCCAACATTTCCTTTTCATAGGTGGATTGGCCCAAATGTTGCTCTGAGAGTTGTTTTCTAGTGGAATCCAAAGGTCTACTATCTTACATGAGGACTACCCCAATGATTTTCCATGATGCATCACATTCCAAGACAAATGTCTGGGTGAAGTCAGATCGTTCCAGGACAATATTAGTGCACATATCATATTTCAAGGCTTGGAAGGACTAATCAACTGCTGAAGTCCAACTAAATGCATTATTTTTGAGGAGAGATGTGAGAGGAGCTGCAATTTTTCCATAATTATGAACAAACTTGCAATAATACCTCGTTAGGCCCAAGAACCCACACAAGATTTTAAGAGTTTTAGAGCGAGGCCAATCCTTCATAGATTTATTTTTCTTAGGATTCACCCATACATGATACTTTCCTAAAATATAACCCAAGTACTCAACTTGAGAGGCGCCAAAAGCACATTTATATTGTTTCAAAAATTTTTTGTTCTTAGACAAGAGATGGAGAACTTGATCCACATGGGCAAACTTGATCCACAAGAGATGGAGAACTTGATACATGAGAATATCATCAAAGAAAACTAAGACAAAATGATGGAGGAAAGGATGGAAGACATGGTTCACGAGACTTTGAAAAGTGGAGGGGGCATTACATAGGCCTAAGGGCTTGACCAAAAAATCATAGTGACCCTCATGAGTTCGAAAGGAAGTCTTGGGGATGTCTTCCTCTTTCATACTTATCTGGTGGTAGCCAGAATGACGATCAAGTTTTGTAAAGTATTGAGCACCACTCAATTCATCCAAAAGGTCACAATGACAGGAATGGGAAATTTGTCTTTAATTGTGAGTTTGTTGAGGGCTAAAAAATCATGACACATGCGCCAAGTTCCTTGTTTCTTGAGTACCATGACTACCAGAGAAGAGTAGGGGCTCGTACTAGGATGAATAAAACCAACTTTGAGAAATTCTTGAATAATTTTCTCAATTTCATTTTTTTGGGAAAAGGGATGACAATAAGGGTGAACATTAGGAGGAAGACTGCCTGGTACTAGAGGAATGGAATGATCATTGGAACCGTGGGAAGGGGGAATTCCATGGGGAGTGTTAAAAATAGCTTGGTTCCTAGAGAGTATAGAATGGAGGTCATGATGCATTGAGGGTGTCTCAACGATGTGAATGGAATGGAGTTGGGAAATAATGCCAAAATGACCTTTTTTGAGTAGCTTTTTCATTCGGTGGGAGATGATGATCTCAGGTGAGCCTGTTGTGATGCCTTGGAATTTATATTATTGTCCCTCCTGTTGGAATTGCACGGTGAGGTCCTTAAAGTCCATGAGGATGGGGCCGAGAGTGCGTAACCATTCAACACCAAGCACAATCTCACAACTACCCATGTTTATAGAAAACATATGAGATTTCAGGTTGTACTAACCAATTTGTAGGTGCACATTTTCACAACGCCCACCTCATTTCATGGAACCACCATTGACAATCATGATTTGAAAATTTTCGAAGACACATATATAGCAATTGATTTCCTGGGAAATGTGACGATGAATAAAATTACGGATGTTTCCACTGTAAAAAAGGATTATGAATTTCCTATGCTTAATGTAGCCAATTATCTCGAGGGTTTGAGGAGATGAGAAGCTAGTGAGGGCATGCAAAAAAATAAACAATTCAACTTCTAGTGGATCAGTGGGTGGAGTAGGATCATCTAATAGGCATAGCTCTTCAATGGGGGAAGATTCAACCTCCTCATCAACAAAAACCTTAGAAATGACCATAAAAATATTATGTTCCTTACACTTGTGCCCAGGAAAATATTTTTCATCACAATTATAGAAAATACCCTTACCCTGGATCTTGAGAGGGGTGGCATGAGGGGAATGATTGGTAGGTTGAGGGAGAGAAATAAAAGAGGGTTTTTGGCTATGGGAAAAGACAACCTATTGTGCCTCTTTGGAATGTTTAGTAGCTTCCAACCAAGTTTAGGGGAGATCCATGAGGACCTGGGCATGGATTTCATCCTTTAGGCCATTGATACCATTCCTTGAAGAAGGAATCTATCATGCCCTCCATTTTGAAAGATAAGTGATGAAAGGTGATTATAAAGTCTTCCATATGTCAGACTATTTCAACTTGGTCAAACAACCTAAATGGTGGGTGTTGGTTTCAAAGCATTCATAAAGCTCCACAACAAACTAGGTCCAAGAAACATACCCCTGGCGTGCATTTTTATTCCATTTCCACAATTTATATCATTCATGATCCAGATAGAGAACACCATAATGAAGTTTGACCAACTCATCAGTAATTCCATTAAAAGAAAAATAATGCTCCATTTGGGTGACCCAGCTGGTGGGATTGGAACCATCAAATTTATTGACCTCAACTTGGGGGAAGACGGGGGTCACGATGGAAGTAGTTGTACTAAAAGGCCATAGTATGGGAGGATTCAACACCATATACTTGGGATGGTTGTTCAAGGAAGGGTGGCCCATGGGATTGGTTCAACAACTAGTTGAGAGTGGCATTGATGACGTCAAATTTTCCCTCTAATTTGTCAAATCGACCATCAACTTTGGAAAATCCGTTCTTGAATTAGTTCTCAAAGCGGTCAAACTTGGAGGACATTTGTTGGATGGTGTCCTTATTTTGTTTGATTTTGGCCTATAATTCGTGGGTGTGAGTGGTGTCCATTTGGAAAGCTGGGGTGCCTAGGATGGGGAGTGGGTCCACTGAAAAAAGGTAGATAAGTGATATACACCATTGTGACCAAGGTGAAAA
>CBVK0100496448.1:0-10676 GCA_900067695.1 Picea abies | reverse complement strand
TCTCCCATGGCATACCCACTTGCATCTATCTCCACTTCGAAGGGATTCTATAAGTTTGGTAGTGCCAACACCGGTGCTTGACTGATCTTTCTTTTCAACTCATCAAAGGCATTTTGTTTATTCTTCCCCCAATAGAAACTCTTAGCACTCATTTTTATGGTGTGGAATCATGCAGCGACTATTGAAAATGAAGCTATGAACTTTTTCAAGTATTGGGTTGCCCAAAAAAATATCCTAACTTAGTGCAATTTGTAAGAACTAGCCATTTCAGGATGGCCTCCATCTTGCCAAGATCTATCTTGAGCTCGCCTCAACTGACCACATACCCCAGATACACCAAAGACTACTAAGAAAAATCACAGTTCTTGAGATTGGCCAGTAGTTGGTGCTTCTTCAAGGTCTCTAACACCTACATAAGATGTGATATGTGCTCCTCCCAGGTAGCACTATAAACCAGTATATCACTCAAAGAGACAATAAAAATGAATCTAGATCGGGGCGTAAAACATCATTCATCAGTATCATAAATGTAGTTGGTGTGTTTCATAAAATGAATGGCATAACCAGCCACTCATACAAACCTTGTCTTGTCTTGAAGGTAGTCTTCCAGATATCTTCTTCTTTGACTCATACATGGTGATATCCTTATTTAAAATCCATCTTAGTGTAGTAATTGGCATGTTGCATCTGGTCCAATAGATCATAGATCTTGGGAAAAGGGTATTGAGTCTTCATTGTAATCATGTTCAATTTCGTATAATAAATATACATTCTCCAAGTCTCATCCTTCTTGGGCACAATTATGATGGTTGACCCACAAGGTGAGGTGCTTGGTCGAATCACACCCTTCTCCAACAATTGTTGTAAATGCTTCTTTACTTTGTTTTCTTCCAAAACAAACTATCCATACATCCCAATATTCAGCAAGGGGGAGTTTGGAAATAATTGGATGTCATGCTCCACTTCCCTCTTAGGTGGTATCCCTTTAGGCTCATGGAAAATTCCCCTATATTCCTTTAGAAATTCCTCCATCTCATGTTTCTGCTACTTATTACACCCTTCCAGGGATGTCTTTGTTGAGTTGTTATATTCTTTGCAGTGAAATTATAGTCGAGGTGGATTGATAGCAGGTTGAAGTCGAGGTGGATCGACAGCAGGTTGAAGTTGAGGTAGATCGACAGCAAGTCAAAGGTCAAGGTTAGTTGATCAGGTAAAGTCAAAGGTGAAGATCGAGGTGGTTCGACATTGTAAAGGCATCGACAACAATTTGAAGAGGTCAACCAACAAGAGGTCGATAGGTAGGAATGTGGCAACCGATTGAAGACCAAATGAAGGTCGACTGGTAGTCGACTGGTAATCTGACTTGCAGTTGACTATAACAGAATCCCAAGATTTATGGGATTTGTAGCCAATGAACTGCATGGATCTATAATTGTTTTTGGGTGCCATTTATTTAGGGTTTTTCCTACTGAAAATCCTATAAAGAGGCATGTTGTAAGGCCGAAAAGGCTAATGATAATCAATTAATCATAAGATAGCCAATCTTTAGAGAAATCTATAGATGTAGGTTACTAGTCATGCATATGTAAGACGGATTGGCTACAGGGTCGTTCTTGCGTAACCAAGATGGAATGATGTCGATTGTGTCTTAGGTGTGGACCAAGGTTAAACATGTAACCTTTTATTCATATTGAATAAGACAACAAGAGAGCATAACGCTCAAGGAATGTTGGTTTTCCCGGTTTGGGTTTCCAGTGTAAAATCTTTGTGTACTGTGTGATTAATTTGTCATTTACGTTCTTGATTAAATTTTTCTTCTCCTCTGCTAGGTTTAGTGTGGAAGTGTCTCTCATTTTCTGGCAAGAATAAGCCAAAAAGTTCGGGCACTCAATGAAAGAGTGCATAGGTCCTTTCGAATTTGCGCAACTCATATGCAATCTGATGTATTCAAGATAGTGGCACATGTTGCATTAATGAGTCATTTCGTGCCTCCATGTGAATGATGATGGATTAAGGAATTAATTGGGAGGATAACCCCTTGTTTGTCCTAAGCACACCCATGTTTAAAGAAGTGGCTTTATTTTCTAAAGCATCCGCTTGTTGATTATGTTCCTGAAGGACTTAGTAGAACGATACCCATGTTTAAAGAAGTGGCTTTATTTGCTAAAACATCCGCTTGTTGATTATGTTCCTGAAGGACTTAGTAGAACGATATTTTTTGGAAATTTTCAGCTTCTTTCTAAGAGTGAGCAATGACATAAGCCATCTTGTTGTTAGAAGACGAAGATTGTGAGAGAATCAATTTGATAATTGTTCTTTAGCCACCAATTACAATCAAACTTTTGAGACCCAAGTCAAATGCTACACAAAGACCCTGTAGGAGTGCATAAGCCTCAACTCGATTATTCATAGTTTCTCCTAATCCCCAAGCAAAGCTTACTTCAAGTTTTCCTCTAGGATCTAGGATGATCATTAACACCTGCCACCCCTTATACATTGCATTCTAATAATAACAATCATCATCTAATTTTAAGATCATAATTTAACTAGATACCAAATTGATGTATGATATCTCATATTTATGAGACAAAAGACCTTTTCTAAATTCAAACCTATAATCTTTTCAAAGAAAACATATATTATTAATAGATAATTCTACTCACTTTGTACCACTTATTTAAGTTATAATTAGATGATTGGTAAATATGTTAACTTATAATTAGATGATGAGTAGATATGTTGTATGGTTCTATGTTGTAGAAACTACTTTCATCGAAGAGGAATAGTTGAGAGCCAATTATTACGCCGAAGGCATTCTTTAAGGGAAGAGTTCCCTTCAGCCCTTGGTCGTTTGTCCCTAACCTATCCATGCATAACATGTGTAGACTAGAATTTCGTCAGCGACTCTCATCGACATTATCCTTCACGACAGTTGTTCATCCTCAAACTTTGTGCCCCATTGCCTTTATCATTTTCTAGAACGACACATCGGGTTATTTCTTTTGTAGTTTATTGCAGGTCGTTTCCAATAGTCTATAGGCCACGACCTGTGCTACTCTTCTCAACCTTCCAAGTTCTCCATGCAGTTAGGGTTTTCCTTGTTGTGCACTGGCTCCCTAAGGACGAAGATCGATCACCGTAAACATCATTTTCACGCATGTTTTGGATGCAGACACTGGAGGTAGCTTCTACTATCTCTTCAGATTCGTGTTCGCCTTGGGAAGGGGCAAAATCTTGTAAAACACATACTTACATACATAAATTTTGCATTACACTTTCATCCGATTCAGTTTCATTAATTTCCTCGCTTGTAAGAACCCTTCAATCTCTGATGCTACAGCTGCCACATCGGGGTTTCGCCCAACAACTGGAGCTAGTCATCCTTCCAAGAAGGAAAATAAATAGGAATGGAAGACTCAACTCACTATTGTGAAACTCGCCTTTTTTAAATACATTATTGCTCAGAATCAACGTCTTCCAGATAAACAGGTATGAGCCCGAGTTCTACCCTTTTGACTGGAATTTTTTATAAAACTAGAAGTATACCAAATTATTTGAATCTCTAAAATTTAGTATATGGTCTCCAAATTACTTCATGTCTTTGAATAATCTCTAAAATTTAGTATATGGTCTCCAAATTACTTCATGTCTTTGAATATCTAAAATTTAGTATATAATCTTAATTTTATATGTTCTAGAACACTACTATAGTTCGGATAAATAGTCCATGAGCTCTCTTTACTGACTTATATTTCAATTTTACTGTGGAAGTACCTAATTAGGTTTTATTGTCAACAAATGGGTGTTCTCGAATTTTGATGATATTCCTTACAATTTCATAATGGAATACTTTTATGTGGTAGTGAGGATGACATGAATGATTATGTAATACTTATTTCCTTGACCCGCGAATTCTGGACTTATTATCATTATAAAAATATTTTTATTTTAAGTTCCTTTCAGACCATGTGCTTGTGTGCGAGACGAGATAATTTAACTTGAGAGACTTATTAGCAGGATAAGATGAATCATTGCTTTCATGATATATATATATATATATATATATATATATATATATTCAAAGAGATGAATCATTGCTTTCATGATATATATATATATATATATATATATATATATATTCAAAGAGAAATATGTATTCGTACGATAGATTAAACCACATTATTTTCATGACAGAGAAGGAGTAGTTTATAAAAATGGTTTGATTTACAAAATAAAACATATTATACTTGTATAAATCCAGATTTGGAAAGTGTTACGATATTGCTAATCCATATTTTATCAAGGGAAAGTCCTTTCTTTACTATTTATTTAATTACCAGCTGGCCTTCCTTCAATATTTCATTACCTGCCCTCCTACTAATATATAAGGAACCAGAGCCTGCTGGCCGTATCAAGAGATGTGCTTTCTATATACTCTATTCCACTCGTTGTATCAATACAAATGTCGGTGGATTGCAATTATATACCATGATGGATGTATTGTATATTTTGTTGGGTATATTTGAAGTATTAATGGATGGATGAGCTCGCGTAAAGGAGATCGTGATGCCATTTCATTCAAAAGGTCATTTTTGGAGAACCATTGTAGTAGGGAGGAATGTTCTTTGTTCAAAGGATGATTTTAAAACAATTGATCAAATAAATAATGAAGAACTAAGAAAAAACAAGGAGCTTGTTGAAGACCACTGCCATAGCTATTCGAGAGAAGGGTAAGTAGTCGAAAACATTGAAGGTTCAACTTTCAAATTCATAATATTTTATCTTATTGTGTTGATAGAATATTCCTTGTAAGCAAAGGAAGCAAAATGACCACAAGAAGTTCATAGACAACTTCATAAAAATAAATAAATTGGATTCATATTTTTCAATTTGTTTTCTTTATTTTTAAAATTTGTTTTAAAGGATCTATTCCATTTATAGAATTTTATGGAGTTTTAAATGTTAAGATGATTGTGTCCTAGGTTGAATGCACAAAATGTGATTTTAAAACACTGGTTCAACTAAATAACCAAAAGCTAAAAAAAAAAGAACAAGCTTGTTTAAGAAATCCATAATACTATTCAAGAAAAGAATAAAAAATACATGATGTGATTTCGTGGTGTGATGGACTTTGAAGTCTTTGGAGGATTCCACTTAGGTACACTTTTCCCAACTGCATCTACATGAATCATCAGATGGACACCATTCACTCAATGCTCACTTTTCTACTCTATCAAATAAGTCACTAGGTGCTTACTTTTCCACTCTGTATTATACTTCCAAAATGAACGCTACAATTTATTTTCTTTGAAAAATTAACACTACAATGTATTTTACGTCAGTTACCAATTGAATTTTCTACCTAGTGGGTAGGATAAAGGCTAACTGTAATGTTTTACATTTAGGTGTTTTTTTTTTATTACATTTTAATCATTTTAGTGTTTGTAATGTTTCACATTTAGATGGTTATTATTATTATTTTTAAATAATTTAAATAGTTATAAAATTAAATGGTTTATATTATTATTTTTTAATAATTATAAAAATTGTATTCTTATGTTTTTTTTTAATAATTTATCATTACAACAAAATTATCTCTACTCTCTATAGTGATATATTATTTTTTATTTTGTCTTTATATTCCTATCCATATGATTTACATTGTTATTCATTATATATATATATATATATATATATATATATATATATATATATATATATATATATATATATATGGAAGAGACCTATTTGACATTAGTTACCTAAAATTTGTTTATTTTGCATTTAATTAAATTTATTAATCTTAAAATTTGTTGCACATTTCTTTTATATTAATCAACTATTAAATTCATATGATTTATATCGTTATTCATTTTATATACATGGAGAGATCCATTTAACATTAGTTACTTAAAATTTGTTTATTTTGTAGGTAATTGAATTCATTGATCTTAAATTTTGTTGCACATTTATTTAATATTAATCACTATTTTCAACTGCATTGACTACCCTTAACATAGCAGATTTGCATTTTGCAAGTAATTGTTTTTATTGTTCTTTTCCTTTTTATTACAATTTTCTTATAATGAATGGAAAGTGTGATTTTACATCTATATTCATATTCATCAAAATTTCCATATTAAGTAGTCATATAATGAATTTGCAATGTTATGGCCTACTCTTCCACATTCCACATTGTAATTCCGTTATTCATTGGTTATTCTCTCAAAGCATGTGTAACATATCTACCTTGTGTTTTCTTAGTAGTTTCATTTCGCCGGGTATGCTAGTGTGTGAACTCATTTTCAATTTGTTTTGCATTTGGAATAGAAAACCGATATATAGCCTCCAGGCAAAAATGCAAACCATATATGGCGGTGACAAACACAATCTACAAATGAGAAAAACTTGCATATTCGAGACACGGATTTTGAAAGAACTTTCTGAAGCCACTCATCCCAGCGAAAACTACCTAGAAGCCGCGTGTGTATACGTCACCTGTGCAGCAGCAGCTATGGCGGTGGCATCCTTATTGCAGACAACTAACACAAATATGCACCCCTCTGCATCATATGTGAAGCCTCTCAGTCATGTGGGTACTCTATCTTCTTCATTATTAGTACTCGGGGCCAATAAAAATGTGGGATATAAGAGGAGAAAAATACCGTCGTCCTTAATTCAATCTGATAGAATTGAGAATGTGGGGAGCATTGCATTTGAGGGTAAGGGGAGGATCAGTGTAATCTCCAGGGCCGCCTCTGCTTCTACATCTTATAATGAAGCAGACCTGATTGCCTCTATCAACATTTTTACTGCTAGTGGAGAGCCTGTACAGTTCAAAGACCTCTGGGACCAAAAGAATGTAAATCAACTTTCACTCAATTCTCTTTTGTATTCAAACAAACTGCAAATTCCATGTATGTATAGGTCTGTATGCTGAACAGTTTTCAGAAGCAGGGTATTCCTAAGACTTTCATTCGGTGACCCATGTCTGGTTCTATTTATTTGGTTAAAATTTAGGAGTTTTTTAGTTGGATCTTTGCCATTGTTTTTAACAGTACGTCATCACCTTCTTTAGACCTGGATGGATGGAGAGTTGACTTCTAGGTTGGGAGTGCTGTGTAGATGTTTTGAACAATCAACGTGAGGCATAAATGTATATTGGGGCCATGGGACACTAGCTTGTTTACAATCTAAACCAAGTGGAAGGTGTTCCCAATATAGAGATGAGTTGGTATCACGGTTGACTGTGAGATTAACTAACTGACATGGGCTTGTGGTATAATGGCCAAGTGGAGAATTTACAGGATGCGGGTTTCAAGTTCCATTCTTGTAAGGACACTCTGTGCATTCCCCTGACAGGGTGCCTACTTTTAACAGTGCACAAACTCATATAAAAATTTAGGTTTAGGTTTGATACTTACTTTGCGGTAGCAATGGTTAATGTATCGAATATTGGAACTCAAGATATACAAACTTGATTTTTGCAACCTTGAAGTGCATATCAAACTTAAATTTAATGCGTTTGTTTATTAAATATAATGCGTTTGTGTAATACCAGTTTAAATCCATCTTAATTCCAGATCTATTAATCACCAAGAGAGATAAAAAACAATCAAGATGCAAATTGCTGAGTGCTTAAAAGATCTCTAGTTAACATGGATCTTTGTTGGTGTGCTTTATATATATTAATTAACATGGATCTTTGTTGGTGTGCTTTATATATATTAATTAATTCTTGGTATCATACAACTCATCTTTATAATGTGGATTGATAAAAAACAGAAAGGAATAGTGCCAAACAGATTTGCCTTAGATTCTTTTCTTCTTATATATATATATATATATATATAAAGGAAAAAAATCTGTATTTTTTATTAATATAACAAAAATGCATTGTCAGGTGCCCATGGCATTCTTAAGTGTTTTTAAGCCCTTTACATGATATTTCTATGTCCGGTCCATCATCACAAAAAAATTAAAAGTTGTTCCTGTTCATTTACATCAGTAATCTCTTCAAAAAGAACAAAAATGACATTAAAAAAAGTACATTAATCATTCATCCAGAGATCTATGAAAGTCCATCATTATACAAAAACTGAGATATAAACTGTAATAGCTGAAATTAGGTCCATGGTTCATGATTATATTCTGTATATCCATTTTGGATTACTGAGATAACCCAGGTTCCTTGTTCCAACCCGACTCCAGCTTTTGAGAGTCCATCTGCAGCACTGTTCCTGTCCTTGTAAACATGAGATAGAGATGTATATGAGAAAGATGTCAGTAGATTGAGAACTTCATCATACAAGGGTTGTAATGTAAAATTCCTGACAGCGATTTCTTTGTGCATCCATTGAATAACTAGCTTTGAGTCTCCAAAAATGTTGGTGGTCCATATGGGGACAGACTTCCACTCTTGCTATATGCCTCCGGGTCTTTGGCCGTTAACTTGTTTCCTTATGTTTTAGGGAAATGAGCTCTTAGCCAATCAAAAACAGTTTTAGGTCTTATTTTAGGACCAAAAAGGGCAGTTTCAGTGCCCTATAGTATCCCCAAGATACCCAGTGTCCCCTATGCTCCATCATACCTGAAGCTAGGCAGAGGTCATGTGGTATCAAGTATCTAACACGAATTAGCTCCATACATGAAGCTAGGATACTATACCCAGTTGAAGCTAGGTAATTATTATTTATCCTGCATTAAATTTATTATTACTGTACTCTTAGTTTTGTATAATATATTATATTGGGCCAACATATTAGCTTTACAGACAGAGAAATGGGATGGATGTTACAATCTCTTCACTACTGAACTGTAGAATGTACTTTGCTTCTCTCATTGCAATAAATGTAATACTCAATAATATTCCTTATCTAATTTCTAACAAATCATATCTAATAGTGCCAAGCTACTAAATCATAAATACTGTTACAATTGCATGGCCTTTCAAATTATTTTGAATAGCTGTGTCCCATGATAAACAAAGAAAAAAATAATACTGAATAATATTCCTTATCTTATTCCTGACAAATCGCATCTAGTAGTGACAAGCGATTAGATAATAAATAGTGTTATGACTTCATCATTGCACCTAGTGGTGCCCATCAATAAAATAAATATAAACTTTAAAAAGGAAAAATAGATCAATGAGCTTTACACCCTGGATTAAGGATTGATGGGCATTCCAGTGTAGGCTATTTTCCACCAAGATCACAACCATTTCAATGCTTTGAAAAGAATATGCTTCAATTGTTATATAGCTGCCATGCAACCTTGAAGGTAATGACTTTGAGACCCTGCGTCTCCTCACAAGTTTGGCAGCCAAATAAATTTACGAGCCTGGTAAGGAGTTATTGTCATGCAGTAAGCCATATAATTGCATCAACACATCTATCTCCACTTCGACTGCACCCATACGCCTTGATGATCTCCTCTATTACAAAAGGAAATCTTTGCACTTCAGCATCCTTCTTTTAAAAGCTTTTCACCTTTACCATGCTATTCCCACACCTTCACCCGTGTTGATGTTTTGTAGCTTTGGGCAGGTATTCTCACATGACTCTAGGTGTTGGGCATGTGGGAATCGTCGTGGGCACCACATTGCACTTTCTGTTTGGCGAAAACCCCCTTGTATTTTGAGCTGGGGGCTTGGTGATGGGCTTTGTGGGTTTGTGTAGAGGCTTCGCACCCACACAGAAAATTTAATTTGATGTTGACTTGTGGAGGGGCTTCTATGATGACCCCTAAGACTTGTATATAAAGGAGAGAGGTCATTGGAAAACCCCCTTGTATTTTGAGCTGGGGGCTTGGTGATGGGCTTTGTGGGTTTGTGTAGAGGCTTCGCACCCACACAGAAAATTTAATTTGATGTTGACTTGTGGAGGGGCTTCTATGATGACCCCTAAGACTTGTATATAAAGGAGAGAGGTCATTGTGACATTTCATTATGGTGGAGTGATAAGTGTGTGGAGAGCTTGGTGATTTCAGTTCACCACTTGGTGACCTCAGCCAGCCATGGAGGGAGGCCTCTAGGCCTCAGTCTTGCTGCAGTTTTGTCTTTGCTTGGGCAGGTTCTAAGGAGGAGGAGGGCCACAAGGCTGTTGGGAGACTAGGGAGGGTAGGCTGCAGCCTAGGAGAGGCTGAGCCTGCCAAGAGAGCCTAGCCACAGCCAAGAGGAGGACTCGGCCAAGCTGGGAGGAGCTACGGCTAGGGTCTAAGTGCCTCGGTCTGCTGAGTGAGGGTTACTGCAGCAAGAAGGGAAGGTGCCGGAAGTGCTAGGAGGGCTCGGCCTAGCTTGTACAACTCTACAGGAGGCTCGGCCTGGTGTAGGAGGGCTGGTTAAGGGCAGAGACAACTGAAAGGAGTTTCGACCAGCACAGGAAAGTGGTAGCTGGACTGTGGCAGCCAAGGCTAAGGCTGGCCACAGGGATTGTTGGCACAGAAGAAGGCTGCCACAAGTGCTGAATTAACTCCGTCTACTAGAAGAGGATTGTCACCAGTTTTGGAGAGGCACTGCCAGCAAGAAAGAGGGTTGCCACAGGTTGGAACAACAGCAGAATTAGAGGGCTCTTACAGTCAAGGTGTAGGGCTGTAACAGCCAGTATACTGTATAACAGCAAGAAGTATAGGGCTGTTACAGCCAGGATATAGTCTCCCAACAGTGAATTTCTGGG
>CBVK0100496438.1:0-10004 GCA_900067695.1 Picea abies | reverse complement strand
TTTCGATGGGATTTACTTTCAGTCTAAGGATGGATCTTCTAGACTCTTTTCGTTATTAGTTTATTTATGAAGTATTCAATAACTAAGTTTGGAAGAAGGTTGAGCGCAAGATAACCTTTACCAACAACATGCAAATGAAATTTCTTTCCAATCAATATTAAATAATATTATTTTCCTATTGATCAAACAAGAAATATCACCTAAGAAAGGGAATCGTATGCGCCAATAACAAGTAACTGGAAATAATTTTGATTACAGTATAACACAACTTCTTTTAAAACACCATAAAAATTTATACCAATATTCATTCAACAATCATAAGCATTCAAAATAGATTAAACACAATTATGATCTTACTAAATAGCTCACAGTAGACAACTGTATTGAGAACAATCCACATACTACGCTAATCCACAAGCTTTGGAAAAAATTGTCTTCAGCTCGAGATGAGCTTCAATATTAAACTCCAAAATAGTTTGAGATTAAATATTAAACTCCAAAATAGTTTGAGATTAAATATTAAACTCCAAAATATTTTTTCATGTAACTGTCAACTATTACAAAAAACCATCGAGCTTTCAAAATGAGGTTGACCTGTTTATTTGTATGGAAATATCATGCAAAAAATAAACAACAATGTTCACTTAACAAAAGAAAACAAAATATCATGCAAAAAATAAACAACAATGTTCACTTAACAAAAGAAAACAAAAATATAAAGTGGATTGTGTCCACATGGAAGCTATCAATAAGCTTTAGTCATCTCAAAGGGTTCGCTATGTCATACTTAGACCACCAAGAGAACAAATCCTTGGATGTATGCAAATATGGGAATCAATGTTGCTCCATTGACATGCTGAGCTTATCTTTCATTTCCATCACTTGATCTCTGAATTTGTCCACCTTGGAGCTTAGATGGCGTAGGACCCACGCTACCTCGATTGGTCTGCTGGTGAACCTATTAACTTTTCCCTTTTCAAGTATTCATATCTCTCAAAATTCCACTTCAAATTCAACATCCAGCTCCTCAAATTTCCGGACTATCGTGTGTAGGTTGACAAAGTCATTGGGTGTGCTGAATTCTGGGAATCAAAGGTTTTTCATCTTCTGATTCATGTTTCTCCAATTCCTGAGACATTCTTCCCACATTTCTTGCATCCTCTGATGTGGCTCACTCACCAATTTTTCCCAATACTCTGTTATTGTTTTGAACCTAACCAGGCTCTCGTTTGTGAGCATCCTGATGCAATGTTCCTCTGCTCCCTGGCCTTTCTATATTTCTTTGATGTACTCAATTTTTTCTAACATGTGATGATATTTTTCAAACCATTTCATCATGTATTTGTAAGCTATGAGGCCCATCAAGGTTTCCTCTTGGTAGCCAATGATCCAGGTCATAAAAATTTCTCTTTCAGACTTAAATTGACTATAGATCTCGCCCAACTCAACTCTCATGAATATAAATGCATGTGTGGTGTCCTGGTAATATTCCATTTTATTCCTGAGATGCACTAAATCAAATCTCATAGAGTCAAATTCATTCTCATCCTCTCTTGCTTTCTCCATGGTGGCATTGGATATATCCATGCCTTCTCCCAATAGTTCGCTCACCTTATACTGCTTAGCATCCAACAGGGTCTGTTCCATGGTAATTAACACTGTGCTATCCAGAGTGAGTCTCTTATTTCTTGTTCTTCTTACCACCACCTGCCTCTTTTTGTCATAATCTATAGCTTGTACATTGACCACCTCGTCTACAGGATTTGGACTCAACTGGTCACCCCATGAGAGGGAATTTCCTAAGTTGCTTGGTGTATGAAAATGTTCAAGCACTGCGTCCTTACCTTTGTTGACTCCTAGCTTAATGGGAGAAAATACAATGTGCTCAAAGTTGGAGGTATTTTCGGTGACCCCTTCTACTGTGGTTTCTGCTGAAGTCATTGACCCTAGGAGTATAGAATGTGCTGACGGTCCTACATGGATATTTTTGGATCCTTTTTTACTCTCCAACTCTTCATCAACACACCTTTGCTAGTATCAACTCCTGATGAATTCTCAACATCGGGGTTCCCTTGTTCTTCCCCTTTTCCTTTGGTTTTATTCTTTGCGATGTTAGACCTGTTACCATCCTCATCTTTATTCCTTAGATTTTTTGTTTTCTCTCTATCACTTGGCTCATCCTGAACTTTGTTACAACCTTCCCCTCTATCCAGTGATTGCGAGGCTTGACTTGAAGAGGTGATATAGATTTTAGTTGTATTCAGACCTACTTCTGTGACCAAAGGTTGTTGTCCTTGGGGTAATTGTGTGTCTGACATATATTTTATTTCCTCTTTCAAAATAGGAACTGTAGGATACACCTCCTCTATGTCTATATCATATACCATCATCAAATAAACAATAACATGAGCCACTCCCCTTAGGTCGGATGGGTTTGTTGAAACTGATGTTGTTGGCTCGTATTCTAGTTCTTCTGTAGGTGTTTTCTCTGAACTCTGTTGTTCATTGTATTCCCCAATTGAGGTATTTCTAGGGTTTTTGATCTCCCCTTCTTCTCTGAGTGTGGATGGGGTTATTACCATCGATGCTATTTCTGGCGCTATGATAGTCTCCCTTTGTAGTTGAATCATTCTTTATGCTTCTTCTAAGAGTCTTTGTGCCTCCAACTTGTCCTCTGTCTACTTTGAACCTTACTGTTGTGCTTGTGCCACTGATTCAAGTGTTTTCTCTAAAAAGTCTAATTGTTCATACCCATGCAAGACTATGAACTTGATTAGGTACAAATTTTATTTTCTTCGTAATAATTCATCCCAGTTCAAGGCATTCTTTGTGAATATTTCATCCTCAAAATCATCGTGCACATATGGCCAATGGGATATCACCTGATTAACTTGCTCAGGAAACAATTTCCTAGGTTTGTGTTTCTTGTATCTCCCGGTAAAAAACCTATACTCCATTTGACTCGTAACTTCTTGTCCGACCTCTGTATTTACCTTCACGAAATGGTAACCTACATAAAACCCATAGGGGATAAATACCCTTTTCTTGTCTTTTACCAAAGAAGCATTGAATCCTTGCAATATGGTCTAGTAGCAAATATCCCCCAACACTAGTTTATCAGGCACATGGATTGGAAGTAGGTGTGGTGCTCTAGTGGCTCTGAAAATTTTGATATATGTGCTTCTTTCCTCTAGATACCAATTCCCAATCTTGGTGTTCACTTTACTTTCTTATTCTAAGAGCCTTGGGAAGTATTTTATAAATATTAATGAGTACACCCGATCTATAAATCCATCACATATGATAGAGATTTATCTTTTGTACCTTTTCTTCCATAGGATGCTGAAATAAACATGTACCGATAATTTAGAGATATGCCAACTTAGACTCAAACCCAGAAATACATTCCTAGCTCATATCACATCTAGAAGATAAGATGACATGTAGAATGCAAGGGTTTCTTTGGTTTTTGGGTTTTGAGCTTCCTCTATCCTGGTGCTCAATTGCTTAGAAATAATAGCTCCCTAGTTGCAGATGCTTCCATATATTGCTATTGTATAATCCAAAGGAATCAAATCCTTGATGAAATTGGAGAAATCCTTTTACCCATATAGACGATATATTAGGGTCATCAGGAAAATGTAAGGTTCTTGGAGGTTCACTGTGTTGTAACACCCTGAGGCTTGATTCATAAATTTCTTATCTTCCCTCCACCAGGATGCCAATAATAGACGGGTGTTATGGCATTCATAGAATGCCACAATAAAATCCTTGTTCAACTTGACTTCAACGTCCTTAAGTTTTTAGTATGCGCCTACTTTTGTTGGAAAGAAGTGGTTGATACACTCTTCATATTTTTTATTTAGTAAGCATTTCTCTGCATCGACATGATGGATGATCCATTCTAGAGTTTCCACACATGGTAAAATAGGGTTCCTAGCCACCACCATATATAATGAAGAATGCCTAATGTTCTTGAACATTTGGTCATCCAACTCCCTCACCTCCGGGTTCCTATGAGGCGTGAACTCTGGGAAATATTCATAATGAATTTTTTTTTATAAATCAAGCCAGGAGGGTAGGGTTACCTTAGATGTCATGCTATTTTCTGTATATTTGAAAAGTAGAGGTGGGCTTGTTGGCTTATTTTATGAAATTTTGACCACCGTCTAAGCATTTGGGGAAAACGCCAGCTTCTTAGCAGTCGAGCTGGATGCCTCTCCGACTCGCGCATTTCCTCCCTTCAGGGTCTTTAGTGATCGATGAGTTACAGGGCGTTTGGGTGGAATATTTCCTACAATACAACAAATTAACTCAATATCCATTCTATCAATAGAGTTGTAGAGAAATTTGTCACAAATACCTGTGTGTGAAGATTTTCCTAGGTTGAGTACTCACTAGTCTCGAGCTTTGCGATAAATACAACACAACTCAATCTTTAATAGAAACTGGATCAAACATGAGTTATCATGAAATAATTAACTAGTTCTGTGTGAATTATGAAATTGTTCACAAATACATTCAAATAAATATCAGTTAGCCCCTCATAGTCGAACTCATCACCCTTTAGTACAAAGAATCTACTGTAGATCTTTATTTATTTCTTACATCGTGTGTGCCAACCTTAGAAATAAATGCGATGAGTGAATCAACAACGTGAAGGGACGTTGGAATGGTCTATCAGGGATTTCAAATGGCCATCGATTGGAACACGACAATATTTAAGATTGGGAGTCAGACATTCCACTCATTCTAGGATTTCAGAGACTTACACATGTTCAAATCGTTTATCTTGGTGGATATGAAAGTAAAACGTTCTAGTGCATGAAATTTAATCGGGATACAAATGCAACATCTATTAACCAGTTGAAATTATCGAAATGCATGCAAATGGGAAATCTATAGATGGACAATTATGATGAGTTTGAAGGTCTTCAAAGAGACCCAACTGACGGCCTAGATTTCACATAAATAATTTTTGATTGGGCATCGATAAGGAGAGTGGTGTGTGATGAAGGATAAGTTTTGTCCATTTCTGATTAGTCAATGCTGAAGTCTATCGATGTTCAATGTCGACCTCATTGTTTGCACCTTTTCCTGTGAACAACATTGAGTGTTGATGACCGGTGTTAATCGACGTCGACGACTAGTTATTGGATTTGCCGGAAAGTGTTTATTTGTTGATATCGCCGATGCCCGACACTCTCGGCGTCGACCCTTTTCTGAGTGATATGCGCATTTGTGCAATTTCTATTTGAAACGATCGATGCTCGATTTTAATCGACATCGACGTACTTGAGGATGTGACAGGCGGTTTGATACTTGTATTGGTCCGACCAATGCCCGATATTTATCAACATTGACATATTAGAGCAATGGCCTTCGAGTGTCGGATAAATTTTCTTCTAGCAGTGATATCGAAGACATTTCTAGGAAAATCATTAAGTATCTTATGTTTTCTCTGCTCTTGTGTAAAATATGATATTTTTTTTTGGGGGATTTTCTTGGTTTTCTAAAGGAAAGTCAAATCGTAAGAACAACGAATAGACCAGGAAAAAATGGTAAATATGCAACTTACATAAAATCAAAAGGAGACAATGCAAAGAAATAAAATAAAAAGTGGTACCCAAAAAATGAAAATTGTAAGGGTGTGTTGAGTGCTCAACAAATGACAATTCACTGGCAGAAACCAAAATATCTGTTTCTCTTCAATGATACTTGATAGATGATTTGGTAGTTGGCTATCATCTTGCGATAATGACGCACATATGACTTATAAGTATGTATATAGATAACCTAGGAGACATCCTCATCTACCACTCATGGGGATTCATCTGATTCCATTCGTCTTTGCATAAAACTAATGACTTATACCTTCCTATCAAGAGTTGAGTTGGAACTCATGGTTGCCCATGAGACATGGTGTTGTTACTTTTCCCAAGTTAAAAACCTCACTATGATGTTTCTCTGTTTATTACAAGTGTCCATAGCCATGAAGAAGTCACCCTGATACAAGTGTCCAACAAGCGTCCATAGCCTTGATGAAGATATCTGCATACGCTCCCAGATTACACATTCCAACTTATTATTTTTCATTTGTTCTTCATTGTATACATTCCAAGAATGAATTAGTGAGGAGGATATCTGTTTCTTGGTGGAGGATCATAACCTTATCCTTCTTCTTCCTTGCCTTTCCTGAAAAAAATGAGAACCAGATTTACTCTATCTGGGGTATTAGCCATAATTTCCTCTATTCCATTTCCTTCGGTATTCCCAGACCACGAGGTATGCAACTTGTCTATTCCCTAAGTAATATGTATACATAAACTTGAATCATTCATGTGTTAAAGTCTTTGGACTAGAGAACCTTCTCCTAATTGGTTTACAAACTTTTAAATTTGAGAGATAAAGACTTGGTTTTATCATATTGCACCATAAGTTTAACACATAACATCCTTGTGATCACAATACACTAAAAAATCAGTCAAAACAAGATAATCAAATCATGAAAAGGAAAGAAAAAAAAATTAAAAATGAAACCATCAAACTTAAAACAAACAAACAACTCTACAGGAAATAAAGTAATTGAAAGCAATAAAGGAAAATTATAATACATGAGACTACCTTCAAGACAACTACGAAAATAAACGTTTCACGGCTTGGTCATTGATGGAAAGAGCTTCAAGCTCCCCCCTAAGGTTTTGCAAATAATATGTGCCTACCCCAATCTTCTTAGAAATTTGAAAAGGTCCAAGCCACAAATTTTGGAACTTTGAATGTTTCCCCTTTAGCTCATTGATTTTATCTCACTTGAGAACTAAGTCCCCCACTTTGAAATTTTTAACTCCATCCTTATGTTTATCAAACCATTTTTTTGACTATCTATTGATGGGATGCAAACTTCCTCTTATCCTCTTCTCGTTCTTCTTCAACCATAAGGAGGGTGTCAATCCTCTGCTGCATGCTGGATAAGGGTTTTCCTCTTGAGGACTAAGAAATTTGAAAAGATGGGAGGTATTGGTTATTTGGTAGGATGGCTTCTTTCCCATACACCATAAAGTAAGGAGAATTCCTGAGAGCTTCCTTAGGGGTTACCTTGTCAAACCATATAGCAGTATGAAGTGCATTGTGCCCGTTCCAGTGATTTTCAACTACTTTCTTCTTGAGGATTCTTACCATTTTTCTATTAGTAGACTTGACAAATCCATTCCCTTGTGTATAATAGTTGGAAGAATATTGTAGAATAATCATTTTATCTAAAGCAAGTTAAGTTAAGAGAGTAGAAGATAAATATACAACATTGTCAAATGCCAAAACAAAAGGTACCCGAAACCATTTCATGATGTGTTGCTCCAGAAAATGTATCACTAATTTTTCATTGACATGAGTGAGGGGAATATATTCCGACCACCTCGTAAATTAGTGAGTTGCTTTAAGTATGTATTCTTGTTGTTTTGATGAATTCATATTTATCTCTCCTATTATGTATATCCCTCATTGCTCAAAAGGTATGGAAATTGTCACTGGTTGTAATGTGATGGATTCCATTTTCTCTTTTCCAGCACTAAATTGACAAAGTTTTCATTTCCTAACATATGCATGTGAATCCATGAATAAAGCTGGCCAATAATATCACTCCCTTAAAATTTTGTGGGTTGTGGTTTCTCCTGCAAAATGTCCCCCCATCAGACCATCATGAAGTTCCTCTAACACTCTCTTAGCATCAACATTTTCAAGGCATCTTAGCAACACGCCATCATAATTCCTTCGAAAAAGTATAGAATTAATGAGACAATACTGAGAAAATTTCATCCCGAGTCCTCTCCTTTCCCTAGGACTTAAGTGTTTGGGGCAGATGTCGTGATGGAAGAAATAAGATAAGTTAGTATGTCAGGAATCTTGATCGGGTGAAATATACATTACTTCACTACACCATAGGTACAACTCATTATCCAAACATGAATTCTCTGGTTCCCCCAGGACTTGGGAATCTACAACCAACTTACATAACCCTTGTCCCGTGACTATCTTTGCTAGTTTAATGTATAGATCAAATTCTTGGATCACCTCCATCTAATTACCTCTACTTTCTCCCATTTCCTATTGTGTGAAAAGTGACCTCACCACTAGATGGGGAACTATAACCTTAGTATGGTCCTTGAGGATATAGGCTCTGGTGTGTTTTACTACCTTATAGACCGCATAAGCCTGCTTTTTAATGTTAGGGTAATTAAGCTCAGGTCATTGGAGGTTTGTGCTCATAAATGAGATAGGGTCCTTGTTATTCTTGCCATCCTTTTGAGTGAGGACTGCAACTATGGACTGATCAGAGGCAAAAGTGTAAAGGAAGAAATCCTTGCTGAAGTCTGGACTCCGTAAAATAGGGGCTTGGGAAATGGAAATTTTGATTTCATTAAAGGATTTTCTCCCTTCCGCATTCCATTTAAGTTATACATCTTTGCAAACCATCCTTTGTAATGGGGTGTGGATTTCCTTACATAATTAATTTTCCCAAAGAAAGATTGCATGGCCTTCTTGTTATGAGGTAATGGGAGTTGCAAGCTGGCCCTTACTCATTCAGGGTCACTATTGATGCCATATTTATAAATAATGTGGCCTAACAACTTCCCTTCCCCCACCCCCAATATAGTCATTTTTGGGTTCAAAGATATTTCGTACTTCCTGCATCTTTCAAAAATTTGGGTGAGATGAGCGATGTGTTTTGTTCTATTCTTGGAGTGAACTGTGACATCGTCTAGGTAGACAACTACACATTTGTTTATAATCCCTATGAAGGCCACATCCATAGATCTCTGGAAGGTTTCTCCTACATTAATCAATCCAAATGGCATGCGTTTATAGGAGAAATTACCCCACTTAGTGTGAAAAGTTGTCTTCAATCAATCTTCCTTTGACACCAAAACCTAGGTATATCTTGAGAATATGTTTAGAAGTGAAAAAATTTCAGATCCAGATACAGTATGTAGGAGATGCTACATAGGAGGAATGAGATAGTTATATTTTGCTAAAGCCCTATTCAGGTTTCTGAAGTCTACACACAAACGAATTTCCATGAATTTCTTTTTAACAAGAACTAGGTTGGCTACCCATGCAAAATGCCTCACTTGAAATATGCTCTTGGCGTCCAAATTTTTTTCCATCTCTTTCTGCATCAAAGGTTCAAGGGATGGATGAAACTTCCTTAGTTTCTGTTGGAGCAAATTGACTTTGAGTCTTAGTGGGATGGTGTGTTCGATGATTCTTGTATCATACGTTTTCAAATCATGGTAAGACCAGGAAGAAACATCCTGGTATTCTATAAACAACTTTAGGTATGCTTTCTTTTCCTCAATGGATAATGATTTCCTGAGGTTAATGTTCTTGGGGTCATCAATAGTTCCTAGATTAATAACTTCATAGGTAGGGAAATAAATGCTCGGTTTGACATTCTTGGAATGTTTAAATTTCTCTCGTAAATCAAAGAGGTTTTCGAGGTTGACCACTCCTTTATGTATAGTATGAAGTTTGGGTTTCATTGATCTATTTCCCCTTACTTCCTTATTCTCTCCATCTTCGTGCTCAATGAGTATTTTCTAGAAATCTTCATCATCAATGGCCAATTACTTAAAGTTTTCTTCATTAGTAAAAAAGGATATTATTTGTTCATCCACTTCAAATACCCTTGAGTTAGTGATGTTTTCTAGGATAGAAGTTTTAACTCTATAGTGAACCTAGATGCCTCATAGTCTTCCAAGGGAGATAATATCGAGGCTGTTGTGGCTAGAGAATCAACCAATATATTTTTAGATTAAGGAATGGATGTGATATTAAATGCCTGCAAATTTTCCATCACTCTGTGAACCTCCTGTTGATAATTCCTTCAATGAGGGAAATTGAAATGTATAATGTTCTTAACTTTTCTGATGATGCTATTTGAATCACCAAAGGCGACTAGTTCTGTAAGGTAGCTAGAGAGGTAGTGGGGGGGCCCAGAGGGCCCATAG
>CBVK0100496421.1:0-17929 GCA_900067695.1 Picea abies | reverse complement strand
CCCCGCCCCCCCAACTGAATTGGTTGCATGTCCTCATGCAATGTGGCATGAGTCATAGAAGTAAAAAGGAAAGGGAGCACAGTGAGGGATTTTTCCAAATTCATTCACTCTAGCATGTAAGGAATTGCATGATTAAAGAGTAGAAAACAACATACCTCCTCTTACCCAAACGTATTGATGAACTATGCAATAGGAATATGGATGATGTGATGGAAGATGTCATTGCTACAGGATCATGTGAAAGGTGACTGCTGATGTAGCTGCGACTGCTGTAACTACAGGATCAAATAATGTGAAGTGGAGGAATCTGAATTGTTGTTGATGAATCATGGAAAAGATGAAGCATAAAAGTGGAATTGTGGTACTCTCATATGACTGGGAAAATACTGCTACAAGTGTTGATGGAGTCATGGAAAAGTGTATGGTCTTCACCCGATGGTACAATTCTAGTCATGCGAATGAATGTGTCGATGTCAAGCATGAAGAGAAGTCATTGGATTACTAGCTATTGATGAATGTCGTTAACCAATGCAAGGCAAACTCACCATTGATGTCAATGAGTGCCAAGGTACCCAAGTACATATTGCGAAGTGCGAATAGATTTGTTGATGTCGAGCCACTTGCAAGATCTGATGATCAAGGGACAATGATGTATTCCCATGATTCTCAGCGAGAGAACTTGCCATTAAGGCATGCAAGCCTATAAGTACTCAAAATGGACTCTAGTCTATATCCCAGATAAGGTGCTGAGGTCGATGGGGAAAGACTGAGGTCGATGGGGAAAGACTTGTTGAAAGGTGGGCCTTAAGGAATCCCACATCAGTCAACGCGAGTTCTGATAAAAAGATTTGTAGGACTATAGGAAAATCTCAGTAGCAACAATGTTTATGGCAAGGCATTGTAGTCACGGAAAGGGAGATGGATAGTTTTATTGACAAGGAAAAATGAACTGAAAAAGATAAAGAGATGTATGCGACTTAGAAAGATAGGCACATGTGAAGTCATGAAGGATAAGGCGATGGAAAGTGGACTTCAAGACATGGATGACTAATGTGCATTTGAAGGAGAAATGGGGGAAAGAATTCATGATGCAAAATGGTTGTATGGATGGGTTTTGTGTAACAACAATCATCATGACATGTATAATGAGAATCAACTCCTTCAAGCTTGCAACAAGCATGTTTTTTGGAAAAAATTTGCAATTCTTGAAAATCACTATGGAATGCGAGCATCTTCATTCATATATATATTCTTGAAAATAAAATATTGTTGTGCATATACATATTCTTAACAAACCGATTTTTAAATATATATATGTATATTAAAAATAAAAGTTAATTATTATTTTAATAAAATTTAATTATACATCTTCAACACATACATATATCTTTCGCACCTCCGCACAAGTATATCCTCTCAATGAAAACTTAGTCTAATAATTATCAATGTTATCAATAATATAATATTGTTATGCATATGCATATGCTTAACATTTTTTTTTACGTATATACATATATTAAAAATAAAAGTTAATTATCAATTTAATATAAGTTAATTATACATCTTCAGCAAAAACATATAGTCCAAACAGATCTAGCTTCTGCACCTCCGCATAGTGAACACTTAGGAAATAAAATACATCTTCAATAAAGAAATATTGTTCACACAAATATAGCTTCCACACCTTCGCATAGGTATATCCTCACACAACAAACACTTAGTAAATAAAATACATAAAAAACGATGTAGTTATTTTTGTAAGTGATTGAAATGGGAATTAATGATAGAAATTATGGATAAATTTTATAATGTACAATGTTTGATAATGATGTTTGTTTGTTGTTGTAATTTGTTTTTATTTTTTATTTTTTAATATAGTCTTATATAAACAATTAAAAGATTAATAATTTTTTATTTTTTTTGTAAACTAAATATTTTATATTAATATAAGGGGGCGAAAAATTACAAGTGTTTTGTTTCTGGCCTACCACTTGGAAAACCATACCAGCAACAAAACATTTTCTTCTTCGGGCTTACTGCCCAGAATATACCAAAAAATAGACCGTGAAAATTTATACAAGAACTATCAAAAAGTTGATCTATTGTTTGAGGATTTTCTTTATGATTGCTATATCTATACATGCTAATGAAAAGTATATAACTAATCATTACAAATTAAATAGAGAAGGAGGGAGGATCATCCAGAGGAACTTGGTGGGGTATCCTCTCCATTGGCGTTGAAGTTGATGTCATATTTTGTTGCCATAATGTTCAATTTCTTATCCAACAACTAAATCTGCAACTAGATGTATTCCATCTTCCTGGTCAACTCATTATGGGTAGCGACCCTATTAGTTATGGATTTATGGAGAAGATTTTTTATATGCTAATACAAGTCGATGGTGTGAAAATATTTTCTAACTTTGGCACAAGTTGAGCCTGTATAAGGAATCTATGGCATGATATCAACATCAATTTCTACATCTGGGGTGCTATTCCCTTCTTGATGAACCTAGTTTTCAAGCCTATCCATGTCATCTTTTGCTTTTGGAGTAGTGAGGGGAGAATAATTCTCTACAATTTTGATTGTGCCTTGGTGCGCTCGAGGAAGTGGAAGATGAGAACAATGGGAACTGTCATGTCTGTGAGCTTTGGACCTGTCCATTGAGCCCAATCCAAGCATGAGTGCGATCCTTACTTGTCAAGGTGAATGGAGGTGAAATATGGGTATGATTTTGTAGTTTTCCCAGTTGTTTCACTGGTTGATGGAGCCACAAACAACTCATTGGATAAAATACTTATCCCAATTAACTAAGCCTACCATTGTTCACTCTTCTAGATTGCTTGTACAACTTCTAATATGGCAACCTTAATTTCTATCTATCTCGTACTCATAGTGGATTTGGTGGTGTATGTGAATGGACATAATCTACAATGTCATACGAGTATGATCAATTAAGGAGAACCTGTGAGGAGACTTGTCCCTCATGATCGAAGCTTCCTGAAGATGGCTGCAATAACTGTTGGAATATTAGTTGTCATTGATGTCAACCATGAAAAACATTATTCAGAATAACACGCGGGAGGAGATAAAATCTTAGGATATATAGCATTGTAGAGATCACGTAGAAGCCAAAGGGGTTGAGGAAGAATCCTATCCGTTGATGTGGTTTTTGGGAAAATCCAAGACCATAAGATTGAGGTGGAAACAAAGGCTTGGAGAAATAAAATCCCAACTTTCATATCGGGAGAGATAATCCTCAACCGTATATCAAGACCGATAGGACTCTAGAACTTCACCACTTAGGAGAACATTGGAGACAAGGCATAGTCACGCAGTCACAAAATCCCACTAGTCGTTAGATCAAGGAAGGACTTCAGGTGAATTCTCAACCATCTAATCACGTTTAGTGGAAGAAAATGGTAAGAAACAATATATCGGAGTCTCAAAGTAAAATAACCCATGTAGACCATCGATCTAAGATCCACTCGGGATTAATGTTGATCGTTATATCAAGAGTGGAAGCATAGTGTAAGTTTCTTGACTCTCAAACTTCACCACTTCAACGATTATTAGAGACTAGGAAACATTGCAAAGTGTCGAAGCCCTAAAATCTCACCAACCATCATATCAAAGGAAGAATTTGGGAGTAATTAGAGCCGTTAGATCAAGCAATATAGAGCCATAATCTAGGAGGGAGACATGTGGCCCAATCAACCAGTGACAAGTGTCAAGATCCATTTGGCACATAAGGTTTGCGAAAGTCATGAATTAGGGTGACATTTGGAACACATACCATGGATCCACCTCAACCTAGGTGATGTTAGTATGCCATGTCACTATGGGATAACAACCTCTGGGGATGTCCAACTTCTCCTACCAACAAAAATTCCCTAAGCGTCGAAGGCCAAAGTCGCGAATTAATGTTGGTTGTTGATATAATATACTCCGAAATCTTTCTCAACTATCTGATTGAGTACAATGGAAGGATAGGGTAAGCACTTTAACAGGGGTAACTATGGGGGGGTTGAAAAACTATAAAGCGGTAATATCCCGGAGTCCCATGGTGTCAAAGCCTCGAAATAAATGATAGTCGCCCATCTCAACTCCTGTTTAAGTAGTGATTTTCGATTTCGTTGAAGCCTCTAGATGAGCTAGGATCATCCGTTCAACGAGAGATTAAATATCAACTGTCTGATCTACTAGTGAAGAGAGTATACGCACTTCGACGAAATTTACTTCGGGATAATTGGAATACTGCAAAGGCTGGAAATCCCAAAGGCCGAAGTACTGGAGAACCTAGTTGCAACACCGATTACGTGATAAGGTAAACAATCTAATAAGGAGAAAAAATGCCCTAGAAGTAAATAATCCCTTTGACATTTGAATATGGCCCCATATAGAAGAATAAGGGCGAAAGGAGAAAAGAGCTAACAGAACAACGTTTGAAATGGATAAGCCCATGATTTTGAGCCCACGGTCACAAAGGGAAGTGGATTGAAGGAAGTGCCCCATGAAATTTTTTTTTTTCTGTAAACAACTTAAGGCCTATAGAGTAATTCAACAAATATTGACATGAAACGAGTTCATTGTTGCTTCAAGATAATTTACACGTGAAGGGATGAATAAAATAACAAAATATTTGAAGTCTTCTTAAGTTAAAATGAACTATTTATTGTTAATATTATAATGAATAGGTGCAATGGTTCATTTTCAAAAGACACATTGGTTTAATCTTTTACCTATTCAAATATTGTATAAACCAAAAATGTATGGTGGAAAGAAAATGTCTTTGTGGTCTACATCAAAAGATCAAAGCAAGTACAGATTCCAAGAAAGAAAAACAAAGATACTTATGAAGTGAGGGTGGAAGGGAGGAGCAACGAAGGATTAGTATCATTTTCCAGTTAAAAGTACAAAATAAGGAGTTGGTGCTTCCTTGGGTTGGTGCCCTAAGAAAGGGAGTTGGAGCTTCCTAGGTTTGGTTCCCTAAAACAAGGGAGTTGGTGCTTAGGGTTGGTTCACTGAAGAAGGGGATTTTTGTCTCTAAGGGTTAGTTCTCTAAAGAGGATTGGTGTCCTTCATAATCACAAATTATTCTTTATAAACTTTGTAATTCTTGTTAATTATATTTATATAATTGATTTTAAATATAAGTCCATTGTTGATCTATTGTGGTGATTAATAAAATAAAAAAGTAATTACTAATTGTTTAAAAAGGTAATAATGATTCACCCCCCACCCCCCCTGAGTATTTCCAACAATTGGTATCAGAGCGAGTGACTTCAATACTGTCTAATAACTGGAAGGTAGATTCTGCATAATCCAATGGATCAACAAGAAGGAATGTATTCCACCAGAGCGCCTTTGTTCAAATGGAATGATTATGCACTTTGGAGTGAGGATGAAAGGATATATAATGTCCCTAGGTTGTGATATCTAGCAATCTATAGAGTATTGGTACACTGCACCTGCTACTCCTCCCATAGACAGAACTAGAAATAATCTTTGTAATGACAATGCAAGAGCAACTAATTCCATCCGAGGAGTATTATCCAATCCCATATTTGTGAAAGAAATGCATTGTAAGTCAACAACGAAATCTCAAACAAACTACAAGTCATATATGAAGTATATAGCAAAGTTAAAAAGGCCAAACTACAAACCTACAAAACACAATTTGAAAACCTTAAAATGAAAGAAGAAGAAAACATAATAGAATATCTTCAGAGAGTATATGTACTCAAATCAATCAAAGCATTAGGAGAAGAACTCAAATATCAACCCATTGTCCAAAGTATCTTGAGATCTTTACCCATGAGATATGATGCCAGTATTTCTACTCTTGAAGATAGACCAAGCTTTGATAATCTCATAATGGATGAACTACATGGGATCCTCACAACGTATGAGATGAGAACATGGAAAGAAATACTAGTAAAAGGAGAAACAAATTTCAAAGTATGTAAAGAAAAAAAGGAACATGAGGAGGTATCTAATGAAGATCAATCAGATATATCTAATGAATAAATATCTAACTTCATGAAGAAACTCAAGAAAGGAACTAGTAGACACAAATGCAAGTTTCCTCTAATATGCTTTAACCGTGGAAAGATTGGGCATTTTGTTGTCAAATGTCCCTATCCAAAACAATAAGAAAGTAATAATGAAAGAACTTTCAAAGAACATAATAAGAGCCAAACCAAAGACAAAAGGGATGTCTACAAGAATAAGAAGACCTTTTACAATGAAGAGAACATCAACTCATCTGAAGAAAATGAATAAAAAGAGAAATATGAGCACCTATTTATGGGTATAGAAACACAAAAAAATCACTTTAAAAATAACATTGATATTGAAGAAGAAAACTCTAAGGTTGAAGGATATTATATATTGAAGTAGAGTTGATCAGTTCCTTGGATGAACTCAGAAAGTACAAAAGGAAGAATAAATAATTAAGAGAACAATTGTATGAATATGAAGAAGCATGCAAATCAAGAGAAAAAATAAATGTGAAAGATCATCAAAGAAATAGAGAAAGCCATCAATTATTTAAATACTCAACTCCAAGAAGCCAAAATAATTGAAGAAGTCATTCTGAAACAACTCATTGATAGGGAACAAGACTATGAAAAGCTAGAAGCTGAAATTGTCCTACTAAAAAGAGAAATTGAAAGGGAAAAGAAGCAACCAATGTTTGAGAACAATTCAAATGTTTTGAATGATATTCTTAATAGGAAAATATCACCAAATGGTAAAACAGGATTGGGATATGATCAAAATTCAAACTCTACTTCACAGAAAACTAATAAACAATCAATCATCTATGCAAATGCTCATAGGAGTTCCTTAAAAGGATAAGACAACAAGATAAAAATGGCACCATTAAAGACTGGCTTTAATAAGCAAGCACCTCCTCTAGAAAGAAAAACAATGATCATAATAACTCACTCCTAATAGATATCAACATATATTTCTTGGTTATTGTTATTCATGCAACAACTTTGGACACAACGAAATGCATTATAAATCCTATAGAAACTACAAACTAAAAAATATCCAGAGATATAAGAACAACAAAAATGATGTAGAGAAAATAAATTGTAATTCGTTATCTCCTTTACAAGAGTATAATATTGAATTTCACAAGATGAAAAATTATGGCCATAAATCCGGTGAATGTAGATTACCAATCCAATCCTTGAAAACGAGCAACTCTAAGAAACAAGATAAGAAAACATGGAAATAAAATCATATAGAAGAAAAAGTAACAGAATGTAAAGTGGCCCTGTATGCAAAGTACAAAAAGCGTCATTGGTATATTTATAGTGGATGATAAAAACATATGACAAAAGATGAAGGAAAATTTATCACTTTGACAAAAAAGGGTAACTTGGTAAAGTCACTTTTGGAGATGATGCATCTGCCAAAATACTAGGAAAAGACCTGGTTTCTTTGGGAAACAAAAGAAATAAAGAAGACAACGTGTTGCTAGTAGAAAAATTAAAACCTAATCTATTCAATGTAATCCAAACCTGTGATCAGGGACATAAACTCATTTTTGACTCCCAAAAATGTAAAATAAGAAAAGAAGGATCAAGAAAATTAGTTCTTATTGCACCAAGAACATCAAGCAATGTGTATATCTTAGATATTAAGGAAGAATAAGAATGTCATATGACTCAAATAGATGAAATATGGATATGGCATAGGAGGATGGGACACTTGAGCTTTGATAACCTGATGAAAGCTAATAAAAAGGGAGTTGTAAAAGACATGTGAAAACACATCAAGCCTTCAGACCCTGTTTGCAAACACTATCAATTAGGGAAGCATACAAGAGTCACGTTCAAGACAAAAGAGCATTCTACATCAAAACCCTTGGATATTCTGAATGTTGATGTCTTTAGGACCTCTAGGACAAAAATCATACAAGGGGAACACTACTTCATGTTGATCATTGATGACTACATGAGGATGAGTTGGATATATTTTCTCAAAGAAAAATATGAGTTATTTGAAAATTTTAAAGCATTCAATACTTATGTAGAGAATGAAACATATCTCAAAATCAAATGTTTAAGATAAGATAATGGAGGGGAATTTACCTCTAAATAATTCAATATGTTTTGTGAAGATCATGAAATCAAGAGACAATTCTGAGCTCCAAGAACTCCTCAACATAATAAGCCAAGTTCCTAGAATATTTTTGGAGAGATGCAATATATATAGTAGTCCACATACTTAACCAAGAACAAATGAGAACTAACCATGATAAAACACCTTATGAATAATGGTTTGGAAGACCAACATCTGTGAAACATTTCAGAGTCTTTAGAAGTAAGTGTTACATCATTAGGGATGAAGATAATCTAGGGAAATTTGACTCTAGATCAGATGAAGATATATTTCTAGTATATTCACCTAACAAAAAGGATTACAAGTGCTATAATCTAAGATTGCACAAAATAATGGAAAATGCTAATGCAAAAATAGATGATCTAAAATTGAGAAAAATCAAATCTCAAAATGAATAAAAAAATGATGAATGGAAAAGAACTAGTGATGACGAAGAAGGTAGTGAATCACAAGATGAAAAATATACTAAAAAACTACAACAAAATGAACCACAAACTGATTAAGAGAAGGATGAGGAATAAACACCCTTACCAAAATCACAATAAAAAAGAGTTCAAAATAATCACCCTGAAAATCAAATTATGGGGGATAAAGAAGCAGGAGTAAAAACAAGAAGAAAAAATAGATTTTATTCTAAATAGGAAATCATTTCAGTAATAGAACCCAAAAATTTTGCAGAAGCCAACAAGAGTGAATATTGGATAAGAGAAATGAACGAGGAACTTGATCAAATTGAGAAAAATCATACACGACAACTTGTCCCTAGACCAAAAGACAAGAATGTGGTAGGGACCAAGTGGATATTCAAAAACAAACTCAATGAAAATGGATAGATCATAAAGAACAAATTCAGATTTGTATGCAAAGGATATGCCCAAGTGGAAGGTATTTATTTTGAAGAAAATTTTTCCCTAGTAGAAATACTATATGCCATCATAATGTTCCTGGTGTTTGCATGCTTTAGAAACTTCAAAATCTATCAAATGGATGTCAAGTCAGCGTTTCTAAATAAAACATTAGAAGAATAAGTCTATATTGAGAAACGAGAAGGATTCATATTAACAAAAAATGAGGACTATGTGTGAAAACTAAAGAAGGCTCTATATAGTCTTAAACAATCCTCTAGAGCATGGTTCTCAATACTGGATCAATATTTGTAAAAACAAGGATATAAGAGATGGACTACTAATAGAAACCTATATATCAAAATTGAATATCAAGATATAATTTTTGTGGTGTTATATGTAGATGACATAATATTTGGAAGTAATATTACTATACTAAGAAAAACGTTTGCTGCAAAAATGCAGAAAGAGTTTGAAATGTCTATGCTAGGAGAACTGAATTTTTTCCTAGGTTTACAAGTCACTCAAATAGATAAAAGAATATGCATTTACCAAACTAAATATATCAAAGAAATTTTAAATAAATTCCAAATGGAAGACAATAAACCCATGTGCACTGCCATGGTCACAAGATGCAAACTAAGTCTAGATGATGATTCACCAAGAGTATACCAAACCATGTACAGATCAATGGTTGGTAGCCTATTATATGAAACAACAACAAGACCACCAGATATCTTGCAGGTTGCAGGAGTAGTAGGTAGATTTCAATATGCACCTAAAGAAACTCACATGAAGGCAGTTAATATAATATTCATATATCTTAAAGGAACCATGGATATTGGTTTATGGTTTCCAAAAAACACAAGATTTTACATTGATTGCATATACTAATGTAGATTGGGATGATAGTGTAGTTGGCAAGAAAAGTACTAGTGGAGGAGCATTCTACCTGGGAAAATGTCTAGTATCATGGTTAAGTAAAAATCATACATCCATATCACTATCTACAGTAAAGGAAAAGTACATTGTTTCTTCATCTGGTTGCATACAAGTAATATGGATGAAACATACCCTAGAAGATGTTCAAGTGATATATGATCATCCAATCAGTATTAAATGTGAAAACACTAGTTCCACAAATATCTCTAAGAATCCTATTATGCATTCTAAAACTAAGAATATCCCAATTAAATACCATTTTCTAAGAGATCAGGTTTCTCAAAAGGTAGTCAAAGTGGAATATATTGATATTAAAGAGAAAATTGCAGACATATTTACAAAACCTCTACCAAGAAGTACTTTTGAAAATATTAGATAGAAATTGTGAGTAATTCCTATACCTCATTAAAAAATACAAAATAATAAGGAGAACATGGAAAGGGGGAGCATAACCTCATGGGGAGAGAAGGAATATCCATTCTGTCATTAATCTCAAAGGGGGAGGATTAACAGTAAAAAATCAGTTAAAAGATGGGTTCTTACTTTGTTACCATCAAATCCAAAGGGGGATATTGTTGGAAAAATAGTTGTCATTGATGTCAACCATGGAAAACATTATGCAGAAGAATGCGTAGGAGAAAATAAAATCTCAAAAGAAATAGCATTCCAGAGATCACGTATAATCCAAAGGGGTCAAGGAGGCATCTTTTCCATTAATGTAGTTCTTGGGACAATCCAATATCGTCAGATTGAGGTGGAAATAGAGGTCGGGAGAAATTAAATCCCAACCATAAGATCGAGAGAGATAATCCTCAACTTTAGATCAATACCAATAGGACTCCAAAACTTCACCACTTCGGCAAACATTGGAGACAAGGCATAGGCACGAACTTGTGAAGTCACAAAATATTGCCAATCGTTAGATCAAGGAGGGACTTTGTGTTAATTCCCGACCATCTGATTGATTTTAGTGGAAGGAAAGCGTAAGACACAATATCTGGGAGTCTTAGAGTAAACAAACTCATGCAGATCATAGATCTAAGATCCCTTCTATAGAAACGTGGGTCATTAGATCAAGAGTGGAAGGATAGTGTAAGTTTCACAACTTTGACGATTACTAGAGACTAGGAAAACTTGTGGAGTACCAAAGTCCCCAAAAATCACTACCATCAGTTCAAAGGAAGAATTCGGGAGTAATGAGAGTTTTTATATCCAGCAGTCTAGAGCCATGATCTAGGAGGGAGACACGTGGCCCAATCAACTAGTGACAAGTGTCAAGATCCATTTGGCACATAAGGTCTGTGAAAGTCATGAATTAGGGTGACACGTGGCACATATACCATGGATCCATGTCAACCTAGGTTATGTCATCATGCCACATCACTCTGGGATTACAACCTCTGGGGATGTCCAAATTCTCCTACTAGAAAAAATGCCCTAAGTGTTGAAGGCTGAAGTCATGAATTAACGTTGGTCATTGATATAAGATCCTATGGAATCTTTCTCGACCATCCGATCAAGTACAGGGTAATGATAGGGTAATCACTCCAATAGGTGTAACTCCAAGGGAGTTGAAAAATTCTAAAGCAGTAATATCCCAGAGTCTCGGAGTGTGGAAGCCCCAAAATAAATGATAGTCGTCCATCTCAACTCCTGATTAAGTCATGACCATCAATTTATTTGAATCCTCTGGATGAGCCAAGATATTCCATTCAATAGGAGATTAAATATTGATTGTCTGATCTAGTAGTGAAGAGAGTATATGCACTTCGGTGAAATTTACTCCAGTAGAATTGGAAGACTGTAAAGGCTGGAAATCCCAAAGGCCGAAGTATCGAAGAACCTAGTTCCAACACCAGTCGCATGATAAGGTAAAAAAGCTAATAAGGAGCACAAATGGCCTAGAAGTAAATAATCCCTCAGACATTTGAATATGGTCCCATATAGAAGAATAAGGGAGGAACGGAAAAAGCGCTAACAGAAAAATGTTTGAAATGGATAAGCTCTTGGTTTTGAGCCCACACTCACAAAGGGAAGTGGATTGAAGGAATCACCTCATGCAGAATTCATTTTCTATAAATAGCTTAAGTACTATATAGTAATTCGACAAATAATGACACCAAATGAGTTCATTGTTGCTTCAAGATAATTTACGCATGAAGGGATAAATAAACTAACAAAATATTTGAAGTCTTCTTAAGTTAAAATCATTTTTTTATTGTTAATATTAGAATGAGTAGGTGCAATGGCTCATTTTCAAAAGACACATTGGTTCAATCTTATACCTATTCAAATACTATATAAACCAAAAACGTATGGTGGAAAGAAAGTGTCTATGTGGTCTACATCAGAAGATCAAAGAAAGTGCAGAGTCCAAGGAAGAAAAAAAAAATACTTATGAAGTGAGGGTGGAAGGGAGGAGCAAGGAAGGATTAGTATCCTTTCCCAATTAAAATTACAAAACAAGGAGTTGGTGCCCTAAAATAATGGAGTTGGTGCTTCCTAGGGTTGGTGCCCTAAAAAAAGGAGTTGGTGCTTCCTAGGGTTGGTGCCCTAAAACAAGGGAGTCAATGCTTCCTAGAGATGGTTCCCTGAAGAAGGGGATTTTTGTCTCCAAGATTTGGTGCTCTAAAGAGGATTGATGTCCTTCACAATCACATATTATTCTTTATAAACTTTGTAATTCTTGTTAATTATATTTTTATAATTGATTTTAAATACAAGTCCATTGTTGATGTAGTGTAGTGATTAATAAAATAACAAAGTAATTACTAATTGTTTAAAAATGTAATATTGATTCACCCCCTCCCTCTCTCAGTATTTCCAAAAATTGGTGTCAGAGCGGGTGCCTTCAGAACAATCTAATAACTGGTTCTTAATAATCCAATGGATTGCAAGACATACTGTATTCCAGCATAGAAAAATTGTTCAAAGGGAATGATTGTGATATCTGAGAATCTGTAGAAGATGGGTACACTGCACCTGCTACTCCTCCCATAGACAAAGCTGGAAATAAGATTTGTAATGACAATGAAAGAGAAACTAATGCCATTTTATGAGGATTATCCAATCCTATATTTGTGAAAGTAATTCATTGTAATTCAATAAAACAAATCTGGGAAAAACTACAAGTCATATATGAAGAAGATAACAAAGTAAAAAAGGCCAAACTACAAACTTAGAAAACATAATTTGAAAACCTAAAAATGAAAGTAGAAGATAACATAGGATAATATCTTCAGAGAGTAGATGAAGTAGTCAAATCAATCAAAACATTAGGAGAAAAACTCAAATATCAACCCATTGTCCAAAATATCTTGAGATCTTTACCCATGAGATATGATGCCAATATTTCAACTCTTGAAGACAAATGAGACCTTGATAATCTCACAATGGATGAACTACATGGGATCCTCACAACATATGAGATGAGAACAGGGAAAGAAAGACTAGCAAAAGGAGAACCAACTTTCAAAGTATCTAAAGAAAAGAAGAAACAAGAGCAATTATCTAATCAAGATCTGTCAGAGATATCAGATGTAGAAAAACTAACTTCATGAACAAACTCAATAAAGGATCTGGTAGATACAAAGGAATGTTTCCTCTAATATTCTTTAACTTTGGAAAGATTGGGCATTTTTTTGCCAAATATCCCTATCCAAAACAAGAATAAAGTAATAACGAAATAACTTTCAAAGAACATAAGAATAGCCAAAGAAAAGAAAAAAGGAGTTTCTACAAGAAGAAGAAGACCTTTTACACTGAAGAGAACAACAACTCATCTGAATAAAGTGAATAATAAGAGAAATCTGAGCACCTATTTATGGGTATAGAAACAAAAATAAATTTGAGATGGAAGAAGAAAACTCTGAGGTTGAAGGACAAGTAGATCTTGAAGCAAAGTTGATCAGTGCCCTGGATGAACTCAGAAAGTACAAAAGGAAGAATAAATAATTAAGAGAACAATTGTCAGAATATGAAGAAGCACAAAAATGAAGATAAAATGAAATGTCAAAGATCATCAAAGAAACAGGGTAAGTCATCAATGATTTAGAGACTCAACTCCTGGAAGCCAAAATAATTGAGGAAGTCATTATGAAACAACTCAATGATAGGGAACAAGACTATGAAAAGATAGGAGCTGAAATTGTCCCTACTAAAAAGAGAAATCAAAAAGGAAAAGAAGCACTCAAAGTTTGAGAATAGTTAAAATATTTTGAACGATATTCCTAACATCCAAAGATCACCAAATGATAAAACATGATTGGGATATGATCAAAATGCAAACTCTACTTCACAAAAAACTGATAAACAATCAATCAACTATACATATGCTCTTAGGAGTTCCTTAAAAGGAGAAGACAACAAGATAAAAATGACACCATTTAAGAATGGTTTTAATAAGCAGGCACCTGCTCCAAAAAGAAAAATAGTGATCAGAATAACTCCTCCTAATAGATATCAACATATATCTCTTGGTTATTGCTATTCCTGCAACAACTTTGGACACAAGGCAGTGCATTGTAAATCCTATAGAAACTACAAACCAAAAAATATCCAGAGATATAAGAACAAAAAAAATGACTTGGAGAAAAGAAATTAGAATTCATTCTCTCCATTACAAGAGTAAAATGTTGAATGCCACAAGTGAAACAACTATGGCCATAAAGCTAGTGAATGTAGATTACCTATGAAATCCTTGAAAACAAGCAACTCTAACAAACAAGATAAGAAGATATGGAAATAAAAGCATATAGAAGAAAAAGTAACAAAATATAAAGTGGCCATGTATGCAAAGAAAAAAAAGTGCTAGTGGTAAATTGATAGTGGATGCTCAAAACATATGGCAGGAGATGAAGTAAAAATTACCACTTTAAAAAAAAAAGGTAAAGGCAAAGTCACTTTTGGAGATAATGTGTTTGCCAAAATACCAAGAAAATTCATGGTTTCTTTGGGAAACAAAATAAATAAAGAAAAAAATGTGTAGCTAGTAGAAAACTTAAAACCTAATCAACTCAGTGTAATCCAAACCTGTGATGAGAGGCACATACTCATTTTTTACTCCCAAAAATGTGAAATAAGAAAAGAAGGATCATGAAAATTAGTTGCTATTGCACCAAGAAACTCAAGAAATGTGTATATATTAGATATTGAGGAAGAAGAAGAATTCCATATGATTCAAATAGATGAAAGATGGATATGGCACAGGAGGATGGGGCACTTGAGCTTTGATAACCTAATCAAATCTAGTAAAAAGGGAGTTGTAAAAGACATGCGAAAAATCATCAAGCCTTCAGACCCTATTTGCAAACACTGCCAATCAGGGAAGCATACAAGAGTCACATTCAATACAAAAGAGCATTCTACATCAAAACCCTTGGATATTGTTCACACTGACCTCTGTAGGCCCTTTGGGAAAAAAATTATACCAGGGGAAAACTACTTCATGTTGATCATTGATGACTACAGGAGGATGAGTTGGATATATTTTCTCAAAGAAAAATCTGAGGCATTTGAAAAGTTTAAAGCATTCAAGAATTATGTATAGAATGAAACATATCTCAAAATCAAATGTTTAAGATCAGATAATGGAGGGGAATTTACCTCTAAATAATTCAATAAGTTTTTTTAAGATCAGATAATGGAGGGGAATTTACCTCTAAATAATTCAATAAGTTTTTTGAAGATCATGGAATCAAGAGACAATTTTGAGCTCCAAGAACTCCTCAACATAATGGAATTTTTGAGAGGAAAAATAGAACTGTTCAAGAGGCTATGAGAACTATGTTGAAAGAAGTCAAGCTCTGAAACAAATTTTGGCAAGATGCAATATATACAATAGTCCCCATACTTAACTGAGCACAATTGAGAACTAAACATGAGAAAACACCTTATGAATTATGGTTTGGAAGACCAACATCTGTGAAACATTTCAGACTCTTTGGAAGTAAGTGTTACATCAAGAGGGATGAATATAATCTAATATTTCACAAAGTAGCGGAAAGTGCTAATGTAAAAATAAATGATCTAAAATTGAGAAAAATCAAATCTCAAAATGAATAAAACATTGATTAATGGAAAAGAACTAGTGATGATGAAGAAGATAGTGAATCACAAAATGAAGAAGATATTAAATAACTACAAGAGAATGAACCACAAATTGATGAACAGAAGGATGAGGAAGAAACACCCTTACCAAAAACACCTTCAAAAAGAGTTCAAAAGAATCACCCCGAAAAATCAAATTATAGGGGATAAAGAAGCATGAGTAGAATGAAGAAGGAAACTTAGATTTGATTTTGAACAGACAATGCTTTTAGTAATAGAACCCAAAAATTTTGTAGAAGCCAACAAGAGTGAATATTGGATAAGAGCAATAAACAAGGACCTTGATCAAATTGAGAAAAATCATACATGGGAACTTGTCCCTAGACCAAAAGACAAGAATGTGGTAATGTGGTAGGAACCAAGTGGATATTCAAAAACAAACTCAATGAAAATGGATAGATCATAAAGAAAAAAGCTACATTAGTATGTAAAGGATATTCCCAAGTGGAAGTTATTGATTTTGAAGAGACTTTTTCCCCAGTAGCAAGACTAGCCGCCATCAGAATGTTTCTGGCGTATGCATGCTTCTGAAACTTTAAAATCTATTAAATGGATGTCAAGTCAACATTTATGAATGGAAAATTAGAAGAATAAGTGTATATTGAGCAACCAAAAGGATTCTTATTAACATAAAATCAGGACTATGTGTGCAAACTATAGAAGGCTCTATATGGTCTTAAACAAGCCCTTAGAGCATAGTTCTCAAGACTAGATCAATATCTGCAAAAAAAATTATATAAGAGAAGGACTACTAACAAAAACCTATATATCAAAATTGAGGATCAAGATATGATTGTTGTAGTGGTTTATGTAGATGATATCATATTTGGAAGTAATATTACTATACTAAGAAAAACATTTTCTACATAAATGCATAAAGAGTTTGAAATGTCTATGCTAGGAGAACTGACTTTATTCCTAGGTTTACAAGTCACTCAAATGAATAAAGGAATATTCATTTCACAAACTAAATATATCAAAGAAATGTTAAATAAATTCCAAATGGAAGACATTAAACCCATGTACACTCCCATGGTCACATGATTCAAACTAAGTCTAGATGATGATTCACCAAGAGTAGACCAAACCATGTACAGATCAATGGTTGGTAGCCTATTATATGCAACAACAATAAGACTACCATATATCTTGCAGGTTATAGGAGTAGTAGGTAGATTTCAATCTGCACCTAAACAAACTCACATGACGTCAGTTAAAAGAATATTCAGATATATTAAAGGAACCATGGAGTTTAGTTTATGGTTTCCAAAAAGAGAATATTTTATATTGACTGCATATACTGATGCATATTGGGATGGTAGTGTAGATGACACGAAAAGTACTAGTGGAGAAGCATTCTACCTGGGAAAATGTCTGTTATCATGTTTAAGTAAAAAGCAGACATACATATCACTATCTATAGTAGAGGAAAAGTACATTGTTTTTGCATCTTGTTACACACAAGTAATCTCAATGAAACAAACCCTAGAATATGTACAAGTGAAATATGATCATCCAATCACTATTAACTGTGACACAACTAGTTCGATAAATATCTCTAAGAATCCTCTTATGTATTCTAGAACTAAGCATATCCCAATTAAATACCATTTTCTAAGAGATCAGGCTTCTCAAAAGGTAGTCAAAGTGGACTATATTGATACTAAAGAGAAAATTACAGACATATTCACAAAACCTCTACCAAGAAGTACTTTTGAAAATCTTAAACAAAGATTGGGAATAATTCCCATACCTCATTAAAAACAACAAATTCAAAACAAGGAGCACATGGATAGGGGGAGCATTGTTAGGATATTTAGACACTTAGGAGATAGTTAAGATCTACTTGGTATAATTTGTCATTAGGTAAAAGTGTGTTTCTTTAGTATGCATT
>CBVK0100496419.1:0-11202 GCA_900067695.1 Picea abies | reverse complement strand
AGAATTGACTACATTTGAGCCAATGAAAATAGGTCCGCTGGAAGGAAATTTTGTAGTTTGGTCTCTTTTTCTCAATAATGTTACATTTGGTCAAAAAGATTTCCTAAGGGAGTGTAGTGTTCCCCACTACTAAACCCAACGATTTAAAATTTTATAATACCAATTAAATCAAATGTATGCATTTTAAAAATGCTAATGCATCTAACAACACTTTTAAAAACATGAATTGCAGCCAAATTAACATTCACACAACAACATATAGATGCTTAAAACTCAAAGTAAACACCCAACAATTAAAATCATAATAACTTGCAATGCATTGAGGATTTAATAGACATTTATCAACATTATGAATTTCAACCAAATATAGAGGGGATGGATGTTCCTCCCAACCGTAGATTTGTTGCTCCAAATATCAGTAGAAAATCACCCCTAAGTTGGTGCTTGTTGGATTGTGTAGTCATTGATGTCAAAGGTAGACAAGAATATGACAATCATTGATGTCATTGATGTTGAAGACAAGGGGATGCTATGAATGTCTTTGAGCTTCTACAATTTTAGTTGTCATTAAGTTAAAGAAGCAAACCAAGGAAGTGTCTCATTTTGTGAATCGAACGAGACATATGAAGTAGAGAATGCCCCTTTGCGTTGATAAGCCTATATGTGCAAAGGTTACTATGTGTTGTTGAGATCCTACAAGTGTTCTGTGAGTTTACTGTACAAGTATGATGAGGAATGGAAATTGGACGTTGGACAAATAGAGGAATGAGATAGAGGAGGTGTTGTGCATGCACTGAAGGCAAGATGACAGTGAACAATCGAACCAAGTGAATTCGGGTTGCATAGGCATAAGGAGAAGTCGTACAAGTAGAAGATGGATGAGTTGATCCCATTGGCAGGTCCGAGCAGTAATAAAGAAGTTGGAGTTGAAGTCTAAGGGTGCAGAGGAAGATTAAAGAAAAAACCAATATCCTACATGCACAAGGCAAGACAATTTCAATGGGTTTATAATGCAAGGGTTACATTTCACATACTTTGAATGAAAACATACAAGCCACGAAACCCTAGTATCCACATAGTTACCTTTTAGTCATGGGGTCCACCATACCATATATCGTGAAATTAGAGTGAAAGTGAGGTGTTGAAGGCCTGAGGGACTGATACCCTGATGGTCCTGGTGCCTTGGTGCTCCGATATCGCCATATCGAATATTGGAGGGATGGAGCGTCAATGCAGTGTTAAAGTCCCGAGGCCCAATACCTGGTAGACCAACTCATATGCACATCAACAACCAACTCATAAACCATATTAGCAGCGAACTCAGAGCCATGTGGGGGCTAGTACATATTGCATATCGAAAGAATGGAAGGATTGTTAGTGCGATGTTAAAGTTCTAGGGGGTCGATAGGTCGATATCACAGTTCCGTAGGAAAGGTTCCATATTATTTTATCAGATATCGTAGAATGGAGGAGCATGGTTGAGTTGAAGCCCTGATAGGTCATTGGTTGATGCCACGACAACAACCACGTTAGAGCCACGTGGAGAGCACGTCATCTGCCACATTAGCACCATAACTACAACCAAGACAATATGGTGTGCCACGTGGAGGCCACATAATCTACCATGTTAGCATGGTGGTCCAACTAAGATATCGCCATATCAAATATCAACAAGATGAAGGAACATTGTAGTGTTGAAGGCCCGGGGGCTGATACCCCGGTAGTGGGGTCCACGATATCATCATATTTGATATCGAGAGAAAGCGGATGTGCAATGTTAAAAAAATTTGGGGGCCCGATACCCGGGGGGTCGATGCCCGGTGGGCCAGCTCAGATGTCACATCAATTTCATGATAGATGCCATGTCAGAGCCACAATGGAAGCCACAAACAGTGCCACGTGTCAGGACAAGCACTAGTGCCAAGTTAGCATAGTGATCGAACAAGGATGGAGGACATGATGACGTCAACAGTCATGTGTTGATGCCACATTATAAAACACACATATAAGGAGCCCATGTGGAGACCACGTCAACAACCACGTCACATCGATGTATTGGATATCATAATTTTGTTGAAGTTCATAAGATTCAAAGGATATAAAAAGATTACAAGGAAATAAATGAGTTTATAAGATTCAAAGGATAGAAAATGATTAAAATTTTTATATTAATAACATCACATGTGGTAATTTTTTATTATTATTAAATTGTAATAATTTGTATGATTAGATGTTGTGACTTGAATGTTAGGTGTGAATTATGTTTTGAATGCACCATATTGTAACCAATGTTTTTGATGTACATAGTCCTATTTCAGAGCTCAAGGTTAAGGATCAAACAAATAATGATGGGTATCTTGGACATAGGCTTGGACATGATGGAAGTCTTGTGCATATGATTGGACATGGTGGGCATCTTGTACATATTTGGACATGTTGAATATCTTGTATGATAAATGTATTGGACATATGCTTTATCATGAGAAAGATATAGGATTAAGCGTGATGGGCATATTGGACTAGGGTTGAGCATGATAAAAATATTAGACATAGGCTTGAACATGATGGACATATTGGACATAGGCTTAGACATATATTGTCTTTCCTATGTCATGCAATGATGTCCATAATATATTGTCTTATATAAAAATGAATATGAAATACAATGTAAAATGTCCAAAATGGTTGCTAGGAGCACATGGTGATATGCATGAGGGGAAGAGGAAAGGGAGTCAATCTGCAATGGGCATCTTAGAGATATGGTTGAATATGATGAACATATTGGACATAGGTTTGTCCTATTTATATGTCATTTGGTGATGTCCCCATGATACATATTGTTTTATATAAAAATGGTTATGAAACACACTATAAAATGTCCAAAATGATTGTTAGGAGTACGAGGAGACACAAGTCCATGAAAGGGGAAGAGGAAAGGGAGTCCATTATATATGATTGAACATGATGAACACATTGAACATAAGTTTTCCTTGTTATGTCCCCATGGTACATAATGTCCTATATAAAAATCAAATATGAAATATATGTAAAATGTGTAATATGGTTGTAGGAGTATAAAGGCTTATGTGTTCAAGAGAGGGGGAGAGAAAAGGGTCTAGAGGGGAATATTCCTTTGCCATTTGTCAACTTAATAACTCCCTACATTTTAATCTTGTATCACTATGAAACACCCCACCACCTTAACATATGTGTTTAAACCAAATCTCGTATGAACCTTTATCAGGACACATATTTCTCATGGAAGGTTAAGGTATATGAAGCATGATTCTAGTGTTGGCAAACTTCTTCTTCCATTCTTTCTTCAAGTAAAATAATCTTCCATGATTGTGAGTACATCCAACATATACCATGGAGCCATGATCTTGAGAGTGGGTGTGATCTTGTAGTTAACCATAGTGTTTTCTGACTGGTATGATATGGAAATTGACTAGTATTGATGAGAAACTCATGGTTGCAGTGAGTAAAGAGGTCGAGGAAGGAAGAAACTTACAACTCCATTTGTTTTTGCTAAGCATTGACTACATTTTAGCTAATGAAAATAGGTCTGCTAGAAGGAAATTTTGTAGTTTTGTCTCTCAATAATTTTGCATTTGCTCAAAAATATTTCCTAAGGGAATGTAGTGTTCCCCACTACTAAACCCAACAATTTAAAATTTTATGATACCAATTAAATCAAATGTATGAATTTTGAAAATTCTCATGCATCTAACAACACTTTTAAAAACATGAATTGCAACAAAATGAACATTCGCACAACACCATATAGATGCTTAAAACTCAGAGTAAACACCCAACAATTAAAATCATAATAACTTCCAATGCATTGAGGATTTAACAAACATTTATCAATATTATGAATTTCAACCAAATATACAGGGGATGGATGTTCCTCCCAACCATAGATTTGTTAGTCCAAATCTCAATGACAAAACACCTCCGAGTTGGGGCTTGTTGGATTATGTTGTCATTAATGTCAAAGGTAGACATAAATATGACAATCATGGATGTCATTGATGTTAAAGATAGGGGGAGAATATGAATGTCTATGAGATCCTATTGTTTTAGTTGTCATTAAGTTAAAGAAGTAGGCAAAGGAAGAGTCTCATTTTGTGAATCGAACCAGACATAGGAAGTAATGAATTCCCCTGTGAGTTGATAAGCCTCTGTGTGTGAAGGTGACTATGTGTTGTTGAGATCCTACAAGGGTTTTGTGAGTTTACTGCACAATTATGATGACAAATGGAAATTAGACATTGAACGAATAGAGGAATGTGATAGAGGAGGTGTTGACCATACACTAAAGGTAGGACGACAATGAACAATCGATCCAAGTAAATTCAGGCTACATAGGCATAAGGAGAAGTCATGCAACTAGAAGATGAACGAGTTGATCCCATTTGCAGGTCCGAGTAGCAATGAAGAAGCTCAAGTTAAAGTCTAAGGGGGCGGAGGAAGATTAAGGAAAAAATCCAATATCCCACATGCACAAGGCAAGACGATTTCAACGAGTTTATAATGCAAGGGTTGTTTCACATAGTTTGAATGAAAATAAACAAGCCATAGAACCCTAGTGCACACAGAGTTAATTTTTAGTCATGGGGTCCACCATACCATATATCATGAAAGCAAAGTGAAAGGAAGGTTTTTAAGGTATGAGGGCTTGATACCCTGGTGGTCCCAGTGCCCCAGTGCTCTAATATCGCCATATCAGATATTGGAGGGATGGAGCGTCGATGCAGTTTTAAAGTCTCGAGGCTCGATACCCTGTAGACCAACTCATATGCCACATCAACAGCCATACCAGACACTATAATAGCCCTAGGCCGAACCCCAAATGTAAATGTGTGTGTGTGTGTGTGTGTCTATATATATATATATATATATATATATATATATATATATATATATATAAGTCGTTGGTATGAAGTCTTGGATTCAATTTTGTGCACATATTCCATAGTTTGGTGATTGCATGAGGATTGTGCATCAAAGAAAGAACACGCACATTTTACAATGTAGCCCGCACTTGTGTAAGTGTGCGAGGATGGCACACCATAAGAAGAGTGCGTACATCCCATAGTCTTGCGCACATCAGATTAAGCGCACAGTTTTGAGGCCAGAGAGCTTTGTATATATGCTTGTATTTTAAGGCTAGTGAGCCTGGATACAAAAGGCTAGTGTGCATGTATTGTAAATGTAATCACCTACAGATTTTTAATATAACCACATCACTACACACATACTCAACTCAGAAGAAAAAAGAGACGGGGGCTAAACTCCACATAAAAAGGAAAAAGGGGAAGCTTAAGTCAAGGAAATATTTTATTAATATTTTTGAAAGTTTAATTTATGGATATGTATTTATACTAAGTTCCCGAGGGTAGGGGACGAGTCACCAAGTGGATAAAGATACATATGAAGGTGAAAAGTGTTGATTTGAAGGCATGCAATAAATATTACTGACCTAAGTGTAATTGGGGGAGGAATCATTCATTCTGAATAATCATTCATTTGTGGATCTGCAGACGAATTTTTTCTACAAAGGAATACGTATTTGTTGTAACTTATTGTCACTTTGCTTAACCATGTGCTTGGGAATTCTTTTTTACTGTTGAAGAGGTGGGTTGTCAGGCCCGTGAGCACTCTCTCCAAGTGAGAGTTTGTTGGGAATTGTTCCCTGGTGCATTGGACATTAGTTGTAGTGCTTTGAGACTTCATGTCCGGACTTTTGCTGAAGCCCTGGAAGGGAAGTAGGGTAGTCGAAGGACTATTGAGTAGAGAAGGGGCACACTTCCTGGGGTGGGACATGCATGTGGGGAATGAGGGACTGTAGACTAGTTGCAAAAATCAGTATCTTGGACTAAGAAATTCCATTATTTATCTGACCTCAGTTAGGCACTAGGAATCTTTTTTCCCTAATGGAGTTTAAGCTCGAGCTCGGGGGTGACCTGTTGCTGAAATATTGCGAGTAACAAAGTCTATGGCTGGGAGGGATGTCTTAGTTCTGCACATAGTTGACAACTTTTCATAAAAGATAAGTGTTCTTTATGAGCTTGTCTCCTTTATTGTGTGTTTATTTATCTATGTCTAAATGGGTTTAATGCTTGTATGATGTTGCATATAAGTAATTGTTGTTATTATGTATAACGCTACTTGCACATGTAAGTGTGGTGTTGATAATCAATATTAATAGTCATACATGTTGAGTATGACAATTGTTGTTAGCTTTCCTTAACTTGGTTATAATAGTCACGAGACTTTGAAGTGAGGCTAGAGCGGTCATGTGTGCAAGAGAATAGGTTTGTTGTACGTGCAGGGAAGCAATCTGCGTGTACATGAAGAACACAAATTGTATGTGATGCCAAAATGGATGCACGCGTAGTGGTGCTCACATGTTCAAAGTAGATTTCATGCTCAATAGTTTTTGCATGTTGAGCATGCTTGTGCACATAGTTGTATTGTATTACTTCCATTGTTTTAAGTTGTGTTGTAAGAGGAAAGTCCATGTGATGCAACCTGGCTTGGGGTTGTGCGCATTACTTTGAGTATTTTTGCACAGACCAATGTTATAAAGTAGAATCTGCGCACTAGATTTTGGAGTAGCGTCGCTCAATAGTAAGTTGAGTATGTTACAAAGTGGTAACAATGCGACAAAAGTTGAGATTGTGTGGTGTGGCCTAGCTTGAGTGGTTGGGGATGTTACATATTGGTATCAGAGCATTTTGTAAGTGATGGTAGTAACGCGGCCTAGCCTAGGTGGTTGGAGACGTTACAATAAGCATGGAACCAGTCCTGACTCCTAGTTAGGCTGACTATTCTAGAGAATTTAGAGTTTTTTCCTTCGCTTCAGAAGAAACAATAGCCGGTGTCCTCCTACAAAAGAACAAAGAAAATCAAGAGCAACTTATAACATTCATGATCCAAGGGCTCAAAGATTTAGAATTGAACTATAAAACCATGGAAAAGCAAAATTACACCCTAGTTCAGTCTCTGAAACATTTTTGACCCTATGTTGGATACTCCAAGATCATTACATATGTTCCACACGCCGCTGTTAAGGATATCCTATCTTAGCAAGATTGTCTTGAGAGTCGCAAAAAGTGGGTATTAAGAATATAGGAGTATGATTTGGAGATAAGACCAACTAAATTAATAAAGGGTCAAAGTCTTGCCAGATTGTTGGCTGAGGGTAATGAGAAATTTTTAGACATTAATGTTGTGTTGAAAGACTTAGAGAAGAATGAATGGTACAATGACATTGTTTATTACCTAAAGAATCTAACATGTCCTGATCACCTAGTCAATCATCAAAGAAGAGCTTTGAGGCTGAAAGCCACAGAATATTGCCTAGTTCAAGGTGGCCTTGGTTGGAAGAAACCCGATGGATTGATACTCAGATGTGTTGATAACCACAAAACTAAGGAATTAATGACAAACTTCCACAAGGGACATTTTGGCGGACACCATGTTGCCCCAAAAACAAAACATAATATCCTTAGGGTAGGATATTATTGGCCTACAATATTTCATGATGTTCATCTTTTTGTTAGGTCATGTAGAAAAACAATGCCTCTCATCTTTATCGCTTCAACTTGTCATTGTAGAGACATTTCCAACAGTGAGTCCTAGACTTTATCGGTGAATTTAAGGATAACTCCATCAATCAATTCAAGTGGGTTCTCACTGCAACTAATTATTTTACAAGGTGGGTTGAGTCAATCCAGACCAAAAGAGAAACTGGTAATGTGGTGAAGGAATTCATAGAAGACATGATCATCACTAGATTTGATGTCCCAGTCAAAATCACCATAGATAATACCAAATCTTTTCTGTTCTACTGATTTGTCTAATTTTTTCTTTCAGAATGGCATTGTTTTATTGCATTCCTCTAACCCCACAAGGAAATGGCCTTACTAAATCGAGTAACAATAATTTAATGACCATCATAAAGAAGATTGTGGGTGATAATAAGAGGAGTTGGGACAATAAGTTGAAATATGTTCTTTGGGCATATAGATTAACCAAGAAAAGGTCAATTGGACATAGCCCTTTCGCGTTGGCATACATGATGGAGGTCACTTTGCCTATTCAATTGAAACTTTATGTGTAGCAATTGCTTGAACATTTCATATAAGACAAAGAAGCTATGCAAGCAAGAATTCACCAACTTGTCCAACTTGATTGAAGAAAGAAGACACACCTTTGACCATTTAGTGATAAGACAAGAGAGAGTCAAGAAAACTTTCGATGTGAGAGATAAACCAAGGTGTTTCGAGCCGGGTGATATTGTTTTAATGTGAGATAAACTTAAAGCGAAACTTGACAAACACGGGAAGTTTGATTCTCTTTGGAGGGGACCATTCATAATAGAAAGTATAGCAGGGACAAAATCTTTTTATCTTAGCCATCTAGATGGAGAGAAGTTGTCACTTAGTGTTGATTAACTTTGGCACTTAGTGTCGATTAACTTTGGCATGAATAAGCTCCTTTGAACAATAGTTTATAATGCAATTTCTTTCCATTCATGGTTTCTTTTCATTTGTGTGTTTGCTTTCCTGCACTTGCATGATTTACTTGATACATACGCTTGCATTTACTTTCCTTACTTAGAAAATTTGTTTTGATGAAGTAGTCGTTTTCATTTTTCGGGGTAGTAGATTCGCCCCAAAATTTTACAGGTTTTGTTTCCATAGTGTGTGTAGGTCACATGTTTGCGGAAAGTCTAGAGTTCTCATACACTCTTGCATGGAGTGCATGTCCCCGAGTAGGAGCCAGATGTTACCCTCTCAGGGGTAGCAAACTTTGGGTACCCTCATAATAGTATCATGTACCTACCTACATGATATATAATGCATCTTTTCTCTTATCCAGACAGGTTCTTGCATTCTCCAATTGCTACATGATGCCTGCTTGATGAACCATGATGTGTTTGTTGCAAATGCTCATAAATCAGTCCACCTTGATGCTCCAAGTTACTCCATAGATACTCCATGTGTAATACTTACCTAGGCATGATGATATAACCTTCTAGCATGCTGTGAAGTTGTGGTTATCTTGAAATTATTGATTAGAAATCATAACATGCAAAATCTTATCACTTGCATCATATTACCTTGAGAAACATCTTATTTGTTAGAAGTGTGTCCACCCTAAGATTACTCATACTACTGGGCATTCATACTGAATAACACACTTCACATCCTAACCATATCTAAGCATTTTCCATTTTCCTAAATATCACTCGTCTCCATCCACATTAAAAAAATGACATTCCGTCATGTAATGATTTCTCAAAGGTCAACTTAAAAAGTCAGAGTTAAAAGACCTAAATCAAATAAAGCTATAAAGACTAAAGAGGTGAAGAGAAAAGCAAAAAAACTACAACTACTTCACTATGGTCTGCCCCCTTGCAAAGTCCTAAGAGCAAAATGCCTATCTAAAGAAAAAAATGACCTAGAAAAAATGATCAAAGAAAAGGGGAGTGTGTGTAGACTGAAGTAGTAAGACTCCCTCAAGAAGGCTATTGTAAAAAATGAATTGCCTAGCTAAGATAAAGCTAGAGGCACAAAGATTGACCTACACATGTCTACAACTTTGAGAAGCATCATATGATCATCCTCCATTCTCTTTCCGTCACTAATTTCATTAATTGCCTATGTCTTACTTGAAAACTTAGGAAATGTGTGTTTTCCCTAGGAATGGATTCATTTAATACAATCAATAATGTTTCCCTAGGTAAAACTTAGGCAAGTGTCAAAATTAATTTAAATGTTATGTCTATTAAGAAATTGTCACTTAGAAACTACAAATTAATGATGTCCTAGGGGGTTAAACCCATCGTCTTAGGTGGATATTACACATTGGAGTATTATTTGATTTGTGGAGCGCCCTTTTCCTATTTGAACACATGCATAATTCACAACTTAAGTGAAATGATGAATTTTGATTTGACATATGATTTTTTCCATCAATAAAGTAACATGTTGGGCTTATTTGTCTATTTTAATCCTTTCCTAAAGGGCGTGCACCATGAAAAGCGAAAAAATCATATTTCTATTTGTAAGAACATATCTAAAATAACATTTTCCCCATAGTTGTTTATTCTACCCATGGTTTTGTAAGCGGTTTCAAGCCTCCTCTTCATCTATACAAGAGGAGAATCTCTCATTTGTAAACTGTCTAAAATTTATTAGAGAATACAAAAATGATATTTTGCTGCAAATTATTCTCTATCATTTTCTTGGGTAAATTTATTGCTTCATTGGAGCGTAACTTAGATATCTAATGCTAAAGTGAAGAATACTGCATGTTAGAGGAACAGACTAAGGAGTTAAGAGCTAATTCTAACCCTTTACTTTCTTTGTTTTGTCTTAGATATGTCTAGAAAAGATTTGATTATTTATTTCTATTATGTCTAAATTTTATCGTTGAATGTTAGCATGTTGTAGGTTGTTTGCAACTATTGATTCAACCCCCTCTAGCCTATACTCTAGTTGCCCAAAGTCTAGTACTTTTTCCCAGTCTTTGGTGAGGGAATACACCAACAAAATCTTTTATCAATTATCTTGGATCCGAGTGACCCCATAGCCCAATGGCAGATCCTTTTTCCTTATGAAAAAATTTCCAATAAAAAAAACCTTTCATTGTTTCTTGTCAAATTTTATTAATTTTTTTGAACTTTAACTATTCATCTTGCATTTAAATTTACTTGTGCTAATCTGTTTTCCAAGACTATTTTGCAGGATTAACATTGATTGGAATTTCGAACTGGTTTGATTTTTTTTGGCATGTTAACCTCTCATTTGTAAACTGTTTTTTAAGTTTAAATCTAGCATTTACTTCTTTTATTTTGTGCAGATCTAAATATCTTGCCCTTAAAAAGATTCAAAGCATTTCCTAATAACCCAAAAAATAAAGATATAAATGAATACATTTTTAGGGTTTCGAATTTTTTCCACATTCAAAAAAGAAAGATATAAAAATGAATACATTTTTAAGGTTGCTGGCTGATGCGATTTTCCACATGATCTACGAGAAAAACCCTTTGGCAAATCTCCCCCACCCACTACTCATTTGGCAGGTGGTCGATGTTCATAGGACAATTAGGAAAATGGAGATCAGCCATTGCACTACATTCACACACAATAATAACTTGTATTACACATTGAATCTCAATTACAA